>NCKU01002659.1:0-18124 GCA_003675995.1 Dinothrombium tinctorium | reverse complement strand
TTGTTTACTCACAAAAAGCGAAAAGTGACAAGTTTCTTCTTCTCCGAAAGGGCGAGAAGAGTTCAACGATCGCCTCGCTTTTTTTTAAAAAATTGATGAAAATGTAAATCAATAAAAGCGAAGCAAGAAAACAATAACGAGCCGTTGTTAATGATCTCAATAAATTTATTAAATTATTTCTGCGCCGTAAACAAAGCGACAGCTACGCTGAACTGCGCTTCTTTTGCTTTGTTAGTTTTTGATGAAACATTACACTTTCTTTCCGATCCAAAGTTTGACACTCGCGCCAAAATCATTACTCCGCTTATGCATTCATCTTTTTCTCGCTTCCAACCAATGAATTATTCGATTTCAATTGCAAATTCGCTCGACGCTCACGTTTCAACCATTTTTGCCCGTGTGTTTCTTTCGCTCGAAATTTATTCAAAACTTCACTTCAGCCTTCATAATGTGTCGCCAAAAATATTTAACTTTTATACTTTAGCGAAAGCGCGAGATAAAGAACGCAAAATAAGCAATGAGAAATTCATTGCGCGTCCGTTCGCTCACTTATGACGCAAATTGATAAATTTTTGTTTTTCAACCATTGTTCTGAATATTCTTTCTAAAAACTTTTTCTCATTTTAAATTTAAAATAGCGAATTTGCGAAGCCGAGCTAAATGCAAATTCTAACGATTCTTTCTCGGATATCTATTTTCAATTTTAATAATCGTAACATAATGTTTTCATTTCATTGCTCCAGGATTTTTGTATTTTTGTAACTCAAACAAATTAATCGAAAACTTTAAAGCAGCACTTTGAAAAAATGCAAATTTTCCAAAAATTTAAAAAGCAAATTTTTAGTTTCATTGTGATTTTCTACACAGTGTTCGAGATAAATCAATTCAAAAGCGAAAGCAGTCAAAATTATAAGCTTAAATTTTTTTTTGCAATTTAAATCGAAAAATTACGGCCGGTATTTAATTAAAAATTTTAGATTATCACAATATGCACATTCATTCGATCAAAAAGCTTCGATGCTCTTTTCCGAACGAGCGTGTATAAGAGAAAGCGAATCGTTTGAGTTCAATTATTTAAGCTGAGTAAACACAGCATTCTGCAGCGTAATTGCATTGTAATTACGCTACAATTCGGAGATTGGGTTTAAAGTGGCGGAAACAAATGGGTTGATTTCGCTATATTTTGTGAAAACAATATTCAAAAATAAAATGTTCACGGAAATTGCTTTGGGCTTAATGCTTAGTTACATTAATTTTCGTTGTTTATCATCATCATTATTTGGTTACGACAAAAGTGCGCATTCCAAACTTTCTTTGTTCGCGATGAAAAAAGCTCATTTTTGAAAAATTATAACTTCCTTTCAAAATGATAACCAAAATCATTTAAAATGTTGCTTCAAAAATTAGATTAATCTTGCGAATTCTCTTTATTGCGATTTTCACATTAACCCTTTTATGTCGAATCGTTTAATGTATTATTCAGTTTAAAACAGCGTAAAAATTAAGTTATTCGCTTATTCTTTTTAAACTTTATTTACTAACATTATGTTTAAATTCGTCTTTTATTTAATGTCTGTAATTTTTTACTTAGCTCACCAACTTTGCTAAAAATTAAAATTAAATAAAATATTTCCAAGAGCTATTTAGAAATTTACGCTAGAGTAAGATGTAGAAAAAAAAACCTAAAAAATCATTTTATTGCAGAAAATTGTTTTTCGACTCGCTCACTTTCTGTCAGCTTTGTACACTCGTGTCCAATAAAATCTTTCAATCTATTGCTTTGCAATAAAGCGTGTTTTAAGCGAAGTGAAAAGATTTTATTGGACATGAGTGTACTTTTTCGATTACATTTTTTGATTTTGATAAAATTCAAATAAAAAAATACCAAAAATTGATTCAATTTTGATAAAATTCAATAATAAGTACAGAACAAATAAAGTAATTTGGTGAAATTGAACTAATATTTGGAATGTGGTTTGATTAGAATGTTCAATGGGCATCTTATACATGTTTGCATAGTAAGATTTCTTATTTTGTTTTCAAACTAGACCATTGGTATACTTTTTTTCAAAAAATACACCTAAAACATTATCAATGACTCTTGACTCTTAAAAGATTTGAACAATTTTTTTCAAAAATTTTTAAAGAAAAAAATGAAAATTATTAGCATATTTGAAGCACTTTTTTATAGAAAGCTTACAAGCTTGTTAGTCTATTATATTTGAGCCTTTGAGCATTTGACGCAAAATTTCATTTTTGTTTTTAATACATAATCTCTGCCAGAAAATATCTTGCACCTAAGGGCTATTGAAAGTAAAAATTTTTCATCAAAGTATTCATTTTTGATTTATTATTTGTGTATAGAATTTTATCGAAATCGTTTTCATGAGTATAATATGCTTATGACTATAATAATATACTAAAAATTTGACGTTGTTCTAATTTGAATAATTCGCTTGCATATCATTCGAATATACCAACACAAATACATTTGCAGTTGTTACCACTTATGAAAATGATTAACGCACTTTTCAGATATTTTATTGCTTACTCAATTCATTCGCTATGCCAAAATGTTTTTGAGCTTATAAGAATGGTTACATTAACACTTTTATAGAATTTATAAAACTATACAGTTTCTGAAACAATAATATTTAGCAGTAAAACTGCGTTTATTATAATTACAAGATGCGAGATAGTGTAAGCAAGATTCGACAGTATTTAATTTATCTTGCAAAGTTATTTCTAAGCATAGGGTTTTTATGTCAAATTAGAGCTCATTGAAAAACGTTATTATCTCCTAAACTATAAATCTCGATATGCAAAAATAGAATTATTGAAGCAAAATAAAACTTCCTAGATAAATCTAGAGTTTTAAATGTAAATGGTAACAACATATAGCTTAACCAAATTAATTGGCTACCTTATTTGACAAAATTTAACTTTTGTCAACATTAGAATGGTTTTGAATGGCAGCGATAGTAAATTAATTTGAATAAAGCTGTAAAAATGACAAAATTTATAAGAGAACATCAGATATTTCAGATGTGTAATACTCAACGAAATAAAAAGTAAAGAAAGTAAGTGAGAGAGTAATAAAAAAGAATTTCACTCGATAAAATTTGGAAGTATTTTAATATTATGGCTCAATATCAGCATAACTTTTTATCGAAGTTCGAACATTAAACTCTTGGATTTGTTCAAAGCTAACCATTTTTGAACAAAAATTTTAGAAATTCACCTATGAACTTTTTATCAGCATTGTTCATGCTCTTAGTTTTCACATTTTATTATTTTTCGAAATTGAAGCTTAATTTTTTTGCAATAAGATACATATTCATAGAAAACGGATGCTCAAGCAAAACATCTCTTGAAGGCTCACAATCGCTGTGATGCATTAAAAAAAATGCACTGCAATCACATTTGTATAAAAATCAATATTGTAGTCTCGTCAATCACTAGAATTGAACGCTTCAAATAAAAATGGATCAGAAAATAGCTGATTTAAATGGCAAAAACAATTTTCAAGTATAAACAATTTTTACTTACAAATTCATAAATCATAAGATGTCAAATTTGTGCGATTACTTTCAGCAGGATGTTCATTTCGTTCATTATTGTAAGTTACACTCAGCGTCAGAAAAATGGCACCATCGTTGCGTTTATTTATAAACAATTCAATGAAAAGGGAAGCTGTAAAAATTTAAAAAGCGGGAAAAGAGGAATACTGAACCGGAGTTATTTCCGATTCCGTTTCGCGCTCAAAGATAGTGTCCTCAAGAGTAAAGCGAGTGTCCGCAAGATTTGCGCGTAATAAAATGTAATAAAAATTAATTAAGAAGAATTAAGAAATTAATTAGATTAAGAAGACCCTTCGAATTGTTTACCTACAAACGCAAAAATGGTGCGATTTCTCTGACGCTGGCTGTATTTGAAAACTAGAAATTATTCAAAGTAATGTCGTCTCACTCTAAACTTTTTTCGCACATCGACTCATTTTCAGTCCATTCTCTTAAGTTGAAGCATTCGCAGCGCACGGTATGTAATTAGAGAGTATGTAAAAGAGCATTAGAATATCGCTGATTTGTCAAAATGAATGAGAGCAGAAGTTGGAATAGAACTCGAAAGAGGTAAGCCGAGTTGCAGTGCTGTTGCTGCGAGATGCTGCTCTTGGATTTTTTCAGCTAATGTAAATTTATCGGTGGAGCAAAAGTAAGTTGTAAAATGATGGTGCATTATGCAAAGAGGAAGAATAATCTCGAGCACACGTCACATACGCGAGGTTTGATAGATGTTTGAATGGGTAAGAAATATAAAACCAAAAAATGTGTGTTCGTAGCGAGCGTAGTGAACATGTAAAAAGCGGGGTATTATTTACGCAAAAATATTGCCATGATTTCAGTGTTCGCTCAGCCATCAATAAATTGACACATAAACATTTTTTGCGCGCTTTGCTCAGCCTTTTCCGCCGAAAACAGTTCTATATTAACGACAACTTGTCAAAACATATGTTAAAGTGTCGTGAAGTGAAACAAAAAACATCAATTTTAAATGTTTTATCATTTTGTTGCCGTGTGCAAAATCAGCGTTTTTCTTTCGTCCGCCTTTTTCTCTTCAATTGCCTATTCGCGTTCACATTTTCGACGTAATCATTAATCCGTGTAAAAGTAATTTCTTTGTTTTATTTTCACGAAAAAAAATTCGTCGCTCGCATTTTCGCCGCTTTCGTTTTTGTTTAAATCAAACTTTTCAATTCAAGATTTCGAAACCATTTTTTAGATTAAATACATTTTTGTGCGCAGAAAGTATGCGAGTGATGAAAGTATTTTTGTTCTCTTCTTTCTTCTTCTTCTTTCATCCCTTTTCGAATTCAAAAAATTTTCTAATCTTCTTTACGCTTTGTTACACATTCACTTCGCTTCTTTCTTTTGCATTTCTTTAAATGCAAAGAGCTTCTCCTTAAATTACATTTTACAAATTTAATTAAAAGAGTAAAAACAAGAAGCAAACAGAATTAGAATTTAACTTGGTCTTTTAATATTAAACTTCTTTTCTTATGCGAGACAAAAAAAAACTTTAAACGCTTTTTGAAGATACTCTCATCGGAAAGCGAAAACATTGTGCGAGCCAAGTTTCGCTTTGCTGTTGCGTTCATTTCGCGAATAACTAACGCGCTTTGTTTCATTTTCAAAAAATTTGCTTTATTTTTGTTTTACAAAGCGAGAAAATAGAAGTGAGACGTGGATTGATGCTTTGCCAATCGATAAATAGAGAAAATGGCTTCTTCAGGCTTTATTGCATTTGCACCTGTGTCTCACTAATCTCATTCACTCAAAAGTGATCAAATGGAAAGCGAAGCGAGCACAAAAAGCTATTGTCTCAAACGATGAGAAAGCTATTAAAATTTCTTGCCGAGTTCGGCCAAGAAAAAAAAAATTGAAAAAGTGTGCAGCTACATCCAATCGCAATTTGAAGCTTTCCAGCAAACCAATTCTTGCGGTTCGAACCAGAGGCTTATCTCCCTTTCGGCGGCTGCTATAGTATCACTCGCGTGTATCAAATTTTTATCCACTCTTTGAACCAAATCTCCTCGAATTGTTCCCGGCAACGCGTACTTCATACTCGCACCTAAATAGCCGAGATGAGGCGAAGAAACACGTTGTGGGTGTCCGCCCATCATAAGTCGCACTTGGTATATAACATCGTATCCCTCCCATACCATGGCCACAACAGGTCCTGAAGTGATGTATTTAATCAGCGACGGGAAGATGGTCTTGTTCTCGTGATCCTTATAGTGAACTTTGGCTAATTCTTCAGAAGCTCTGACGAGTTTCATTCCAATCAGATGTAAACCTTTTCTTTCCAAACGATTTATCACTTCTCCACAAAGTTCACGATGCAAAGCATCGGGCTTCAGCATAATAAAGGCTCGTTCGTGACCTGCACACGGTGTGCATTCCTCTGTTTCTTCCGCTTGAACTGCTAGCGCGAAGAGAACCAAAAGCGAACATTTCACTACCAAATACATTTTCCTAAAGTTTTAAAACTTTTGAGTCACTTTTCCTTCTCTCAATATCGCAACGATTATTGTGATCTCTTGCAAGTCGTGCTCATATTTTTATACTCGCAAAACAATTCAAATAACTTCGAACGATATTAATTTTACGCACATACAATAAATGATGACAATGATTACGAAAATATATTCTCAACTTTGTGTGTAATTAATTACGGTTTTGGAATTAAAAAACTTCTTTAAGACCGACCACTAAAAACCAATGATGGCATACCAGCCACGTTCAACGAATTATCGCTTAATTTGCGATCTTTGCTCAAATATATTGCGTCAAGAAGGGAAATAAAGTTTATATTTGAACTGGGAAATACTTGTATCATTGCAGCAATAAAATGCTTTTGATTTTTACACAAATCGTAAAGAAATCAAGAAATTAAGACTGTTAATGTGCTGTGGAAGAAAATGTCTGAAAACACGCAAATGGTGAAACGCAATTATGTTTGTTTCAGTTGTAAAGGTATTACGTTTAAAGCTTTTACGTTTGTAAAATTGCATAAGTTGCATTTTGCTTCAGTTCTGATCAAATGGCGATATGTCGTAGTCGCGATTTGCGCTGTGGTCAATGCAATCGAATGCTCATTGAAATCAATGATGGCAATCGCAATTGTTCCGATGGTTGCTGGCAATAAACAAAATTTTGATAATGTTACTGTAAGCCTACAAGTTAATGCTTTTGCTTCAAAGTTACTCAATTCGAAAACACCTTCAGAATAAGTTTTGTGATATAATGAGTTTAAATTTGTATTTTTTTACAGCTGATAATTAGCTTACGAACCCAACTTTTTTAATCTACTTTCGCTTTGAGCGATAGAATTGACGTAGAAAATATAGATTCAGTTTTGAAGATCTACATTATTTTGTTTCTTAATTCGTGATGTGAAAAGGCTGTTAAACCTCGAAATTTGTGAATGAATTCATACTTTAAAATTTAATCAAAACTTAAATAATTTAAGTTTAGAATTTGAATTGATTTCCGATAAGGAGAATTTTTTAATGAACTCGCTTATTTCGCTTAATATCTTGTAAATTTTAATATCAAAACAAAATTCAAGAGGTTTATATCTTTAAAAATAACTCTCAGAATTGATACAAAAGCAAGAACCAATTGACACACTCAATTTTTTTTTCTTTGCGACTTGCGAAAATTGTATGAAAACATCGAATTTTATAATTCCATAACTCATTAATATCACTTATGGAAGTTTCCAAATAGTTCTTTGAAAAGTTAAATGCTCTTGCAAGAAATTCCATTATTGATAGGAGCTAACAGATAAGAACGAAATCATTAAACCTTCACTTTTTACATGATAAGCCAAACATTGTTTTTCGTTAATTGCTTTTTGAAAAAATTTTGTTGTATAAGAACAAAATCACGCGGAAAGAGTTTGTTTTTATCATAAATTGTGTGATAAGACGAACATTACTTGCTTTATGATCGAAAACCGTCTAAAGAATTTGTCTAAAAAAAATTTGCGAGCTAAAAAACCAAATTTTGGTGAATGGCCTACGTTGTTTCCTACTAGAACTTGTTAAAAGCGGTGAATGTTTAGTGCGTTGTTAGAAGAATTTCAAAACATTCCATTTTTATTCCGCTTGCTTTGTTTGCGCTATTGAAATAAATTTCTTCAAATATTCATATTTCAATTTGAAACATTACATTCAAAAAATTTAAATGTTTAACCCATTTTTTTTATTTGAGTAAACAAAGATAAAAATTGCAGCCAATAAGATTGATAAAATTCTCAAATTCTTGCTCTGAAAATCAGACCTAAACTCAGATTATCTTATTCTTTATCATTTTCAAAATTTTTTGAGGGCAGACAAAATATGATTAGGTTTGCCTATTCGATGCAAGAATGAAAGAGAAAAAGAATAACGTAAAAAATTTTTAAATATTTTATTAAAGAAGCCTCTGGTGAGTTTTTTAAATTGCATCTGATTTTTATTCACAGAAAAGCTCGAGGCGCTGAAAAGCTCCGCTTTTGATTCTCAGAAGCGAATGAATGGAGAAAAAAGACGCAGAGTAGAGAACGAATGAGATATTGCTTTCTCTCTCTCTTTCTCATTCTCCCTCTCTCTCATCTTATTATGGGTAATGCGCGTCAATAAACGAGCGCTGCTTTCTAAAGTTAACATTGCTGCTTGTTAATCATTTTGTCGATTCATTAGCGAAGACTAAATTTAAAATGCAAACCTAAGAAATGGAGTTATTGAAACAAGCGCTAATTAGAAGCGCGCCTAGTTTTCAAATTTGAATATGTTTGATTCGCTTGCGAACATTGTGAATTCAGCGAACGCAGCGTAATTTATTTTTGTACGAAACATTTGCTCTTTTCAAGCGTCAAAATGAAAAACTTAGTCAACGAAAATCAGTGAACGTTAATTAAACGAAAATTTCTCGATAAAGCTAATTGTAATCTAAGTTAATTAAATTTTCAAAGTGTCGTTTATTTTTTAATCGACAATCGATAGAAGCAAAGGCGAGAGCTGAGCGAAAAGCTTTCGTGACAAGCTGAAACTGATTCAGTTCATAATTAATGCATAGAACATTGTTTCCGATTGTTCAAGGAGCAGAAGAAATGCTGTGTGATTTTCTTTCAAACTCTTGTTTTCACTTTGGATTTTAAAAGCAATTCATTTATGCGAATGTTAAATGAACGGTGCACTTTTTCGCTAATCTCACACTGAACATCTGTTCAAAAAAGTTCATTGAAGAGAAACATTAACTGTTCCTTAATTAATTCGCTTTTTGAAAACGCCTTTAAAACTAAACTCCGAAAATGACAGACTAAAAGAAGGCTCGAAAATAGAATATACGCGAGGGACTTGAATGGCTGAAACTTGAAGGAGGAGTAATGATCAAACTTGATCGTAAAGCTTTTTTATTTTTGTTTTATCTTTCGAAATTGAGCATTTTTAAAATTAAAACTTAATTTTTCTGTTCTTTATGCATCAGAAGCAAAAAATCAAAATGTTTTTGAAATGAAAACTTTAAATGACAGGAAACGAATAGCTTCGATTGGAGTCCAACGCAACAAGGAGTCATTTTGGGAGCGTTTTTCTATGGCACCCTCATAACTCACCTCTTCGGAGGACAAATCGCTTCTTTGATTGGATCGAGATTTTTGGTCGCTTTTGTTTTATTTATCTCTTCGGTTCTAACCTTTTTGACCCCTTTTTCTGCATACAAAGGCATTTCGGTTTTGATTGCTGTAAGGGTTGCTACCGGTTTGATGCAGGTATAATTCAATAGATCAAGCGAATATTGATTGTAAGCACAAATTCAATCATATTTTCGACCGTATCAGGGCTCTGTTTCACCTGCAGTCTTCAATCTTCTGTCTCGTTGGACACGACGAGACGAAAGAAGTCGTGGTTTGGCTATTTACTCAATTGGTGGTAACGGTAGTGCATTGCTTTCAATGCCGATTACTAGTTTCTTATGCGAGTACGGCTTCGCTGGTGGTTGGCCCTCTGCATTTTACGTGTACGGAATCGCTACATTTATATTATTTTTCATTTGGACTTTACTTGTTCGCGATTCGCCCGAAAAGCACCCGAATATAAGCGAAAGCGAATTGATTCATATAAGCAAGAATACCGAGACCGCGAGATTTGAAAAGAGTGCGTACACGCCATGGCTCAAAATTTTGACGTCAATACCAGTGTGGGCAATTGTAGTGGCAAAATTTACGAGCAGTTGGAGTTATTATATGCTAACTACGAAATTGCCGGCATATTGTGATTCAGTGCTCGGCTTCTCACTTTCAGAAGTATGTATAGCGCTTGTGAAGAGTTTTCGTTCAAAACGAAGCAATTTTTTCGCTAATTTCATTGTCAAGCCAGGTTTCGCTGCGAATATTCTTTAGCGTGAGGCATGGCGTTCATTTAACACATTTGAATGGAGCAGCATTTGCATGTCATACGGTTACTTTTCATGTGAAAAATTGATTTAAGTAAATGCTTCCGAAAAAAGCTTATCGATTGGTATCTGATAAATGCGTTTAGAGGCCTTTTAGGCATAGTTGCAGTTTAAAATTACATTCTAACGCTATACGCTTTCGATCGTTTTCAGCTCGTTTCTCACTACAGTTACATTTAATGCACACATATAGCTTCACTTTCATGTAAGACGTGAAAAGTTACGTTGAAAGGTTAGGTTACGGGAATCTACTTTAATTAAAAATTTCCATTTCAATTGAGTTTTTCCAAAAATAAATTTCGATAGAAAACAAGATAAACTCAAAGCGCAGTGCGCATTTATGAGTAAGTGACAATACATCGCCGAAATGTAACAAAATTACATTGATCCAGTGTTAATAGATAAACTTTTCTCTGCGAGTCTCGTTTGAGACAATGAAATTGCATTCGAGACATTTTGCTTTGCTTTTTTTCTGAAAAGTAATGTTAGGTTCTTAAAAGGGATTTTCGCGAGGATCCATTTAAGTAAACTTAAGATTAACGCTCGGCGATCATTTTTGCAATACAAGCTCAGCAGTGAAGCCCATTTTTTCACATTTTTTCAAAGATGAAATTAAGCGAAAAGGTAAACACTTTTGTTTGGTTAAAGCGAATGAAGTGAGATTTCGAGATTTGTCGCAAAGTTGAAGAGATGTGTGTGTATGCGATTTATTGTGCTAATCGCATTTAAGACAATAGTTTTCAAAGTGTTTATGTACACAGTGATGCTTTTTGATATGAACACATGTTTTACGCACTTCACTTTCATCTTGTGTTATTCTCGCCGAAAACCCAATCTCGTTTGCGATACTTGTGTCAACAATTTGAAGTGTCCAAAAAATCAGTGACACAATTAGCGCACAATTTTACGCATTGAAACAGTTTCGATCACGGAGGAGAAAGACATTTATTTTATCGTTGAGCCAAGAAAGGAAGGCAAGATGAGCGAGAGATGAGGAAAGATAAGGAAAGAGAGAGAAAGATGAAGCGTAATTGAAAGCAACATTCGCAGCATTGAAGTTTGCAAACAACAGTGTGAAACATAGAGCAGATATAATACGAAGAACTCATCTGCTTTTGACTTTTGTGAGCGAGAATAAAATGATTAACTTTGACTTATATTCTTTAGCTTCCGTACGCTTATTATTGTTTCCTATTTTCGCCAAAACCTTAATTCCAATGAAATTGTCACGTACCTTCACATATTACATTTTCGCCTTCCTCGCTTCCACTGCAGCGAATTAGCCAAGTTTAGCGGATGTGCATATTCCTGTTTACTCATTGCGACAAATGCAAATTGCATTATCGTTTGCTAAATGAATTGATAGCACAATTTAATAAGCAACGCCGCTGGTGTTTACTCGCCTGCAAGAGCACATCGCAGCAGTGCCTGCTTCCAATCTCGCGAACACAAACGCTATGCAAATGGAGAAAAATTAATTAAACAAATTTTACAACATTCATTTACACCCTTTTCACCAATATTCATTATAGTTTCATCCTCGCTCTTGAGATCGATACTCACGGCTTAGAAAGCCAGGCGATACTATATCAAAGCAATATTGCACTCATAACTGAAGGCAACATCGAATTTGATGATTGCACAAAGAGGCGTACGCAAAGCATGAGAACAAAACAGTTTTCAAAAATTGAAACTCAATTATGAAGCTGAATGAAGCGAGTGACTAATGTGAAAATTTCGACAGAATGGAGGCATAAATGCATTGGTACTTTCGTCGTCAATTGTAAGTTTGCTCGTTGGTGGTTTTCTCTCGGATGCAATCGAAAAGAAAGGTCTTTTGCAGAGAACTTTTTCGCGAAAGCTTTTCGAAGTTTGCTCGCAAATTGGCACTGGTCTTTCGCTTTTCTTGGTTCCTTTTGTTGGCGGCAATCGAAATGTCGTCGTTTTCCTGCTGGTATTGTCCATGCTTTTCAACGGCTTCTACGCCGGAGGCACCAACCCTATTATGGTGGACATCGCACCAGACTACTCGGGCACAATTTACGGACTTGCTTCAACCATATCGAGTCCGGCGGGCTTTATTGCGCCACTTTTCGTCGGTTTCTTGCTAGATTTACAGGTGCAGAATCTCGATAATTTCAGCCGCCGCTTTGATTGTGATGTTCATTGTTTGCTGTGTTCGCTGTCACTTCTCAACCCGAGGGTCTGAAACCTTGGCGGTTGTGTCACTCATATCATATCGTACGCAATTCTTGTCACGTTCGCTTTTCTCTGTGAACAGAATAATTATGCAGCATTCACTGTACGCTTTGTGTGTAAACGAAATTGTTTCTTGATAACGTCGGAATTATTGATTTCGTATTCGTCAATTTCAAATTTTAATTAACTAAGGCGAGCAAGCGTTGTCGCTCTAACATTAAATAGATTACACCGCTTTCATCCGAACACTCAACTCTTGCAGCCTGAAAAGCCTTCGATGTGGAATTACGTATTCTACGCATCGGCGGGTATCAACGCGATCGGTGCATTGGTGTTCGCGGTGTTCGCCACGTCTGAGGTCCAAAAATGGGGTGTGAAAGAATGGAGCGAACAGCGCGGACATAAACACGAAGAAGACGGTCGAAAGGGATGATGTCGATATTAAATAACTTTGTTGCTAAACACGAATTTGCCGTTCGCTGCGTTCGCTCTTTTCGCTTAATTGTAAGAAATGAGAGCGAAAGAAAAAATGTATAATGTTACTTTATCTTAATGCGAGCGGCAAATATTCAATTTATTTTTGCTCGTCTCATAAATCTTAATTACGTTTTTGCGTTAAACTTATTGAATTGAGTGCTTCAATGAAATTATGTGCGAGTGAAAAGCGTGTGATTTAATCATGAAAATAATATTTTCTTCTTCAAAATATTCGCATTAGTTTTTGCTAACCTCAGTACAGTCGCGAAAAACAAGTATGAAGTTCGTATCGTGCAATTTTTTAATTTTTGCGAAATATTGAATAGAAAGCAATTCGCTCGGCAATTATATTGAGTACACGTTGTGCGAGACGCGTGTAAAGCAAGAAAAATGTATGAATTTCGAGAGTGAAAATAAGAAAAGATTACAACGAGAAACAAGCGCATTTCGCTGCACAAATCTTAAATCACAATCAAGCGTGTGACAGGTTAACAAATCACCGTTACACCAACCACCCTTTACCGCACTTCGGGTGTAACCGAACGCACATTTTTCCGAACAACTCAATTTGCGCTGAAAAATAGTTTTCAAACTCGCGAAACTTATGGCGCTAGCATTGAATTTCTTCGCTGCCATACGAAAACTTTGCATTTCGCGAAAAATGCGCTCGTTTTCGAGCGAAATGCTACAACTCTGTTCTTCTTCGCTTCTTGAATATTGCGTTTTGCGATTGTTTCACTTTGCAAATGCAAAGTATACAAAAGAAGCGAAGAGAAAAGAAAAAAGTTCGCTTCAAAAATGAATTTACACATTGCTTTAAGAGATGGTATACAAAACAAATTTTTCATCGTTTTCTCTCTCGACATTTGTGCGAAATATAAAAAACATTTCCGAAATAAAAATAAGGCAAACATATTACGAAACGAAACCGTCATCTTTTGTGATTTACTCGCCTGCCATCGCTTGAATGTAAATTTCTTTTTACAATTTTCATTGTGCTACTTATCGTGATAATTGCTTTTCTTAATAATTACAAATTAGCGGAAATCAATTGCGTAAAAAACGCACCGAAAGAACTGATTTACGACCACCGCGATCGTATTCGCTCCTATCGTGCACATCAAACTGCAATAAATTAGCTCAGGCATAAGTGCTGCTTTATACGGAGCGTTTCTCGAGAAAAATTTCGTTTGCAATTCAAATTCCTTCATTTAAACTCGAACGCAATCGACATTCCACAATTAATTGCTATTTAATGAGATAGCTGCGCGTTTTTATGAACTTTAAAGTTTACTTACTCACGATAAAGCAACAATGCAAACAATTTGTGCTGATTTAAGTAACCAAACAGTTTAGATCCGCAAAAACATGCATTCAAAATGCTGAGCGTTTGCAAACGCTAATCGAAAGCAGCAAAAATGGGGTTCGCTTCTTGAATTGTTTCGAATAAAATTCAAACCAATTTTACATACTGCAGAATAAATTCATGAAATGTTTTTGCAAAAACAAAATCCATTGAGTCTGTTGCATTAGACTCCTTGTTAGAAAATATTGCGAATACATTCTCTACCGATGTTCGTAACACTTCGTGTTATTTACATGGAATTTGATGCTGCAAATAAACCGAACTCATTGAATTTGAATCTTTGTGAATTTATTGAAATTTTTATTTTATTTACACAAATAAATGCGAATCTCTACTTTTTCGTGAAAAAGAAATGATTTCGAATGCAATGAGAAGTGGATAACAAGAAGAGAGAATGCATCACTTTGCTTGTATAATAATGGTTTCGCAGTCCCAAATTTTTATTTGTTCGCAAGACTAAAATCTGTAAAAACAATGCGTAAAAATTTTCCAGCGAATTTTATAGCTTCTTAAACTCGAAAAAATTGTTTATTTCGTAAAGTAATTAAAAAGGTGTGACGATCGACAGCGCAATACAATGTGCAGGTAGCAAACTGCAAACACTAAGGCAAACAAAAATTTATTACAATGCAATTTGGAAAAACACGCGCTTCGGCGTTGCCGTATCGTCGAAACCCTTGTCCTCATCTAATTTACGACTCCTCACTAGGCACGAGACTCGATTCGCTCTATTCACATAGCATGTTGGGCATGGAAAATTCCATTAAAAGCGTATCGCTTCTCAAATTGTAAAAGTTTACGTAATTAAACGATAATTAATTTCTATAATATGATGAATGACGTTCGCTCTTCAATTTGGGCAATAAAATTCGGCAATTTTCTGCCTTATATAACATCGCTTCGCTGTGAACAACTTTTTAATTCACCTTTCGTTGAAAAACGAGATCAATTAAGAATTTACCAATTTCTAACAACGAAGCACTTTAACAATAACTAGCCATTAGTTTGCTTCAAATCAATTTTCACAATGGTGTGGCCGGCTGAAAGTTTGAGCACTCGTCACGAAACGAAAAACAACAAACTAAGCAAAAAAGTTCTATTCCTGTTCTATTTGAACCGTGTTCTTTCTTCATGGGTAAGTGAACATTAGAAAAAAACGCGAATGTTTAACGCTTTTCAATTTTTAAATGAATGTAGGGAGACCGAACCTGGCAGTTCGCCGTTGGCATTTACCTCATCAAGCTTTTACCTGGCTCGTTCTTTTTGCAAGGAATTCAGGGAATTGGCACATCGGTGGCGATCATCTTATTCACTCCGATAATCGGTCGATGGATCGAAAGAGCGAATCGCTTGACCGAAGGGCGAGTTTTAATTTCGTTAACGAATGGATCCGCATTTATAAGTTCAACGTGTGTCGCGCTTTATTTTCTTCGCGATCACTTCAGTGCAAATATTGCTAAAATAATCACACAGGTCTGTCCGTTGGGACTGTTGATATTCTCGATTTCAGCAAAACTCTGGTCAACTTCATACACGATTGCGCTCGAAAAAGATTGGACGATCGCTTTGGCCACCGAAGGCAACGAATTGAGCAGTGAGTTTTTGTTTAAGCGCTACTTTTTTGAACATCATTTATCGATAATGGGTTAAATTTTTTTATTTTTTGTGATTTTTAGATGTGAACGCAATGCTTCGACGCATTGACCTCTTCTGCAAGATTATTTCCCCATTTACTGTTGGTGTATTCATGACATATGCCGAAATTGTAACCGCAATATTCTTGGCGGCTTGGAATGTTTTTTGCGCGTTAATCGTGGTAATAATATTGAAATGTATTTACTACACGGGTCCAAATACAATTCGAATGCCAAAAATACAGAGCGATGAAGACGAGAAAAACGAGAAAAAAGAGAAAAAATTTTTCGATTTACATGCATTCAAAATCTATGCGAAACAGTTTTTCATACCCGGTCTCAGTTATTCGCTTATCAATTATATGACTGTATTAGGACTTGATTCAATTGCCGTCGGTTACTTAATTACTGAAGGTGTAGAAGCGAGCACCGTTGGTACTTTTAGTTTGATTTCGGCTGTTGTTGGAATGTTGGGCACATTTTGTTTCCCAAAAATGGTTGAGAAGCTAAAATTGCGCAAAACTGGTTTAATTGCATACCTGCTTGTGATAATACCTCTCACTCTCTGCCTCGCCATATTCATCACTCCTCCGATATTTTTAGAAACGAAAATATTCGGAATTAAATTGAATATAATGCTTTTCTTGCTCGGTCTCATCATTTCTCGATTCGGAATGTGGATTGCGGATCTAACCATCAATCAATTGATCCAAACTGAGACTAGCGAGCCGGCTGTAGTTGGAGGCGTACAAACTAGTCTTAACAAAGTGATGAATTTAGCAAAATTTTTCTTGGTTACCGCGATGCCAAAAGTTAGCACATATTGGATACTGGTGTTAATTTCGTACGCAGCAAGTTGCATTTCAGTGCTTTTCTTCGCTTTCTTCGCTCTTAGGCGCAAACACAAACCGGGAGATGTTAACACGAATGTCTTATAAAAAGTTAGAAGTAAATTATTAAAATATCGAAATATTTTAAAATTATAAAAGTAATTTACATCTACCATTTGTAACATATGAATCTCGAGCAGATCCATCTTTCTAATGTTTAGATATGAGAAATATTTTTTCGTGAATTATTGAAAACATGTCGTTGTCATGTTATACTTTAATAAAAGTCAATTTTGCAAATTATTTCCGTCTCTCTACTCTCATTACTTCGGCTTTTTTAGAGATCTCTTTAAAAGATAAATAAGATAATTAAAATAATTCGAGTCGAGACTGTTACTTAAAATGTGGCAACTCGAGCTACCATTCATAAATATGAAGCATGAAAGTGAACATTTTTTCAACAACTCTAAGTAGCAACTTGAAAATATGTTTTCTTTAAACTTTGTCGGCAATTATGTGGGAAATCAGACATTTTATTGAAAAATCTTATTTAAAAAAGTTCTTCAATTGATCAACTGTGCCATAAAGAAAAGAAAATCTGACATCGCATGTGAAGAAGTGGATAGCAAAGCTTAAAAGAGTGAAGTGGCAAAGTGAAACACATACAAAACTTTATTCAAAAGGAAAAATAAATTATTGTCGCAAGCAATTACTTTTTGGACTCTTTAAAGTTATGAAAATTGCAGTTATGTGCTTTGAAGATAGAATTTATTATATTTTTATTAATTTTCAAACAAATCTTGATTAAGTTCTACAAAGTGTTTACCCCATTTGAACTCGCTTAAATAAGCGATCGAAAGTTCAGTGAAGCCTACAATATGCATAGTGGCCGTGATGGCCTCGACACAAGAAGATTCGAATAGTTTGCCGTAATTAACAGGATTCGAAGTGACTAAATATTGTAAGAGTCTCATAGAAGGTCCGGTCATTCGATGAAATGGTGTTTCGTCCAATCGATGACACGAGCAGTCGACAACTAAGATGCCATTGCTGAGAACGATATCTCTGTCGGCGGGCGACAAGTATTCAGTAGCAATAGGCATTAAAATGATGCCATTGAATTTATTGCCGAGCTTTAAGGGTTTGCAAAGTCCGAATTTGGACAGCTTCCAAGCGGTGCAGCGCTTAATGTCGCATTGATTCAAGTCCCATTCGTACACTTTTATCGACGGCCGGTGAATCAAATCGCTTGCAATCACGCGCGTTTCGTCACTTTCGTCGCAATCGATGCCCAACTGTTGTTTGCATTCTTTAGAAACTGAGTGAAAACGTTTGTTTTTAAATACTTTCGCGTTTTTCTCATCTTTAACGCTTTGAATGCGAAGGCAAAACGAGAGCGAGTTGAATTGAAACTGTGTCCGGCTTTCGAGACTTGGCTTCGAGCAGCGCTCAATTCAAAGAGTGACAAAATTGACAACAATTTTCGGAGATAATTAACGTTTCGTTGAATTTGGTGCTGATTGCAAAGAAGAAAAGGCGAACTTCATTCTTTAGAAAACAATTCCGTTTGTTGATTGTTTAGTCTTTTTACTTTCTTGTCACTTTGAATAAAATAATTTC
>NCKU01002658.1:0-18125 GCA_003675995.1 Dinothrombium tinctorium | reverse complement strand
TTTGTTTTTGTTTTCTTGATCTTCGTTGAATGTCTTTATACTTGTAAGAAAAATATCACAAACGAGAGAATAAAGCTAAATTAGAAAAAACAAAAACAAAAATGAATCAACTTAATTAAATTAAATTGGATTAATTAAAAACAATTCAAAATTAATTGCTAAGTAAAGAAAAAGAAAGTAGCGCAAGCAGAAAAGCGAATAAAATATTCGCTTTTTTATTGAATGCATCCTGATGCTAAAGCAAACATCGCTTCGTTTGTCAAACTTTTGCTTTTCTTGGAATTGCTCACGCATTCTTTCTCCTTGTCTCTCTCTCTCTCTCTCTCTCTCTCTCTCTTTCTCCCTACAAACGAGCATCATCCTCAATATGAAAAAAAGAGCTTTTCACAGAGAAAGAATAGCGTCTGCTATTTTTGTTTTCTTTTTCAATCATTTATTTAAACAGACAATCACTTTAACAAAAGCAATTCGATATCGACCAATTCAGTTTCTATTGACAATTTTTTTTTTATTTTGTTATTTTAACTTGTATTTCATTTTAAAATTTAAATGTTGTTTTAAAAAACTTTTCTAACTTTTCATGAATGAGTTAATTCTTGAAGATTTTTCGTTGTGTTACTTATCAGGTACAGAATTTATTTTTAAATTAAACTGCTTTCAAAATGAAATTCAAAATTAAATTTATAAGAAAAAATTTAAAAAAGCCACCATTTAAATAGATTAATAAATAAAATTTGTTTAAAATTTTGAATAAAAGTTTGTGTAAGCAAATTTAAAAGAAGTCAAGTGCGTTTAATGATAAAAAAATTTTTAAAATGTGATTAATAACATTTCTTGTTTGTGTGTAAAATCAAAACAGTAAAAATGATCAACGTCAAATGCACTCAATATGACGACCCATAGGGTTTCTTTGGCCATTAGAACACTCATCGCTTGAGCGACAAGTGGTATGTGTGTGCGCTTTTCTGCATGCATTTTTGATGAACGCAAACACATAATCATTAAAAATTTATGAATTACATGAATTACAATTACGAATCGCGGAGATCATTAAAAAAATCATTGAAAATGAGAAGATTAACAAAGATATCATTAGGATTGCTGAATTTTGCGTCAATAAAGTAAATTATCAAGTCAAGAGAGAGAGAGAGAAAGGAGAGCATCGAAACAGAAAACGATTCGCGTACAACGCTAAAGCTGCAATATAAACTTTTTGACTTACTCAATGGGGACACATTATGTCTATACGCTATTTACTATCATTTTGACTTTGAATGCAAAGTTCTGTGAGTAACAAATGATGGATAGACAAGGCAAAATAAATTCGTTCGAGGTTTATGATAACATTTACAATGTATTTGCAAATTCTTCTGGAAAAATAACCTTAAACATTCTCCAAATGTCACTTTTTTACTCTATCGATTTGCATTTGTTTCTGTTTGTGTTACAATCACAACATGAAAATGTTTTACATCTCAAACAAAACAAAACAAAACAAAACAAAAAACACATAAAAGCGTCTTTAAATGTGGATAAAAATAAAAATGTTTGAATATTTAATGGGATCGTTTATTTTGTCAAGAGAAAATACGTGTGAGAAGAAAAATCTTTCAACAAAAAATTGCGAAAAGATAGAAAAGAAAATTTTTATCGAGAAAAGAAGAAAATGCTTACCTGTTGCGAAATAAGTAAGAATATCAAGTAAAGTGTAAAGTTTTTTTTTTCTACCTCGATCGTTTCTTCTCAAGTCGACTATAGGAGGAGAAGCTTTTCACTCGCTTATTCGAACTCTGTGAATCGAATGCAGAATACAGCGCGTATTAGAGTGATTTTCGGCACATACAAAGTGTTTCGCTAAGTTTTACATATGTTTTCGTTAATATCAAACGTTGAGTAGTAGGAAATAAAAAAAAACGACAACAACAACAACCAATTCGATGCAGTATTATAAGCGTGACGCCTTTGAAAATTGCGATCGAAGAATAAGAGAGTGTCTCTCTCTTCAAGCAGACTTATCGGCGAGCGCAACACATGCCTAACACCATTTCACTTTAGCACACACATAGTATACACACAATGCAATAGGCTGTTGTATAACGGTATTAACAAATGCGAGACTCGCCTGTGACTAATGATCTTCGCGAAAAGCTCTTTTATTATATTGAATTTACTTGAGAAACATGAACACACACACGAAAACAGTCGAAGAGAATATTAAGGAAGCGAGCTCAACTTATTTTCACGAGCGAATTCAAACGTTAAGAAGTAAATTTTCTTCTTTTGTTGCGCTCTTCTCTATCACAAAAATTGTTTTTTTCTTTCGTTACCAAGAGATTGGGACTTGTAAAACGACGAGTATTTTGCATTAGGCTTTCTAATGATCAAGATTAAACATTCATAAATTTTCTTCTCGAAATTAATCGTGAAAAATTTTTCACATTGCATTACTTATTTACCACCAATCGATTTGATTCGCATTGTATCGCTTAAAATATCTTTTCACACGCTTGAAACTATTAAACTAGGTCACACACACACTTTCTATTCGATATTTTATAGAAAAAAAAAATTCTCTTCTATTTCATATTGATCAAAATCGATTGAAGTGAAGAGAAAAATTTTAATAAAAACATTTATTTTGCATATGCAAATCTTTCTACAATAAAAAAAATGTTTTCTTTTGTGATAAAATGTATTCAATGGGATTTAAAAACTCTCTGTATCTTCAAGCGTTTAAACGCTTTTTTAAAAGTTGTTTTACAGTGAATTTCTCTGCGTAGGCAACCACCAAATAAACAAAGTTCAAAAGGCCATCGCAATCAACAATATTAATAATCTTTAACAATATCATTATGCTTTGAATAATTAATTTGAATAAAGCCAATTACGTCGAATCAATTCAACAGGAGATGAAATATTTATGAATTATTATTATACATGAATGATAAAGCTTCTTACTGTTTGTTGTCGTTGTTTTTCATCGCAAATGATTTAAAAATTTCACAACAGTTAAACTTAAAGCAAGCAATTGCTTTAAACAAAGAAGTTTCTTATACTTACAGCTAACTTCATTATTTTTTTCTGTTCAATGTGATATAAAAAAATTAAATAAATAAATAAAAAATCATCTGGAAAAAATGTTAGAAAAAATAAATTTTAGAAAAGCAAACATCTTAAGTTGCGTTACGTATTCAATTTAATTTTCTAAAGTATTCCTCTTGATGTTTCTTCCTCTTTCTCTACAGATTGTCAAACTAAATAAGCTGATATTGAAAACAGTATTTGCACAGTTATTTCTATTAGCTTTGTTGCAATGAAAAAAAAAGAGAAACGAAAAGAAACATTAGAGTAAATTGAATGAGGATTTTATTCATTGCTTTACGAGAAGAGAATAAAAAATTGAGCGAAAATTTATTTGTAACTTCGCTCATTCAATGCATTTACAACACAATGAATCGATGAGAAATTTGTTTCTACTTGGAAAGTTATGGGAGAAAATTTTTTTATTAAAGTAAATCAAGTTTCATTACTAATTAGTTTCACTATCTTTCACGTAATTTGTGTAGTTACTTTCAACTATTGCACAGTAAATTAAACTTGTAAATGTAAAATAATAAAAAACAAAGAACAAAAAAAAATTATGCAAAACTGAGCAAAGCGCTATCTATTGTCTACTTAACTTAAAAAAAGTTTTGTGGTTGATTTTGATAGGTTAAATAATTTAAAAATTACGAAATAGCTGAATTATCGAAACGAACAATATGGTGCGTAATTAAAATTAATATTTTAGATAAATTCAAAGCACAAAACTAAATAAGCATTAAAAAATTTTCAAATTATTTGCTCTTTTCACTTCTCTTATTGTCATTTTAGATGCAACAATTTCACTAGTGAATTTATTACTGCTATTACGTTTTAAATAATTGACGCTTAAAGTGTCGTCGGGTAACTTATTTCATCTGCTTTTTTTTTAAATTTAGTCATGAACAATTCAACTCACAGAATATTTAATTGTGAATAATTAAAATTTCACGAGTTTCATACAAGTTGCTCGCTATTTAAATTAAATGCAACGATTAGCTCAATTTCGCTTGTAAATTCATTAAGTCAAATAACTTGCAGCTGTTGTTTTAAACTTTTGCAATTTTAACGTTTTTTTTAAACAATTTATTAAGAACTTTAAACCGAAATATTTGTTTAATGCAAATTGAAAAGATGAGAAGAATTATTTAGCATATAGAAATCACGTTCGCTTAATCATATTACAGTGTTAACGTCAATTTTTTTTCGTCGTTTCTTCAATGCGAAACGAAATGACAAATAATCAAATAGAATTGAGATTTTATTCTATTCAATTCAAATAGGAAAGTATTTATCAGCCAGCGGCAGAAAACGTGAATTCATCAATCACTGAGCCAACTGCAAGTGAAATTTGCTCGATATTCAAATTTTTCGATAAGAAAAAAAGTTTTAAGAGTGAAAGAAAGAAAGAAAAAAAATTTTGAATAAAAAAGTTAATCGCTTCGTTTCTGAAGAAAAGTTTGCATTATAAAGTGAATAGAAAGAGATAAATGAAATAAATCGTTAAAAGAAGCTACGTAGCTGTCAAACGTACTTTGAAATGTAGACATTTCAAAAAGAAACGATTTATTTGGCATTTAAATGAAAACTTTACATACGAACAAAGCGTAATTGCATTTTATTTGACAAATTAGAATCATTTTTTGTTTTCAAGAGAAATATAAAAAAAACTTTCAACAACTCATTTCTTAATTTAAAAACTTTTCTCGAGCAAATTTTAATGATCGTTAAATTCAAATCAAAAGATGAGTTGAAAATGAAAAGAAAAAAGAAATCTACGAAATTCGCGCTAATTTCGTTGAACAAATGTTCAGAGGGTAATTATTTTTCTAGTAAAAAAGCGAAAAGAAACAAAAGATTCACTTTTACGTTTAAAAGCCTTAAACCCATTGTAATGTTTGTTGCATTTGATTATCGTACAAAAGCTAAGAATCTACAAAAAAAACTTTTCTTGCGATTGAGATAAGTGAGAAAAGAAAATCGAAAATCGCATTCACTAAATTGTGAATTGCAAACAATGACTCTTATTGTGTCTATTGAGTTCACATTTTCAATCGCTTTATGTCGATCGCATTCAACGATAAGCGAGTAATCGTAAAATTTAATTTTATAGAAGAGAAAGTTTTTCGCAGTAATAGAGATTACGTTTAACGAGCGTCATTTAGATGATTATGATGAATTTAAACGAAAGAATTATGTATTAACTCTATCTGCTTTCTCTGCTTTTATTTTCATTCTTTTAATCGAAATGAAACGCCAATTAAATCGGCGATAGTTGCGCGAAATTGTGTTGTTCAAAACGAGCTCTAAAATAAACTTAATCGCGCTTATCTGATTTATCGTTTCGTGATACATTTAATGAAGAGTGAAAGTAATGTTTATCGTTGAGTTTCATCTCAATTTGAAATCGAGCTGAAAATAAAAATGAACTTTTGAATGTGAGAATCGATCACAGAAGACGATGATCGTGATCATTTCTTTATATTGCCGCTACTTTTGAAAAATTTCGCCTCGTTTCACAAAAGGAAAATTTTTTTATCGTTTTAACTTTCGTTCGCTGATATTGAAAAATGTAGATAGGAGAGTTCGTTTAAATTTTAAGCTTTTCTATGCAAATAAGAAATTGAAATAAATTTCACTTTGAAAAAAAAACGAAATGAAACCTATGCATCAAAGTGATAAAATGGGTCTACGAAATTTTAATATTCTCTAGTATGAAAGCAATATATTCGTGTTTGAATATCAAGCAGAAGCCATTATTTGTTCTGAATTCTCAAATCTCGAATTTTCTTTTTCTTTATTCATCGCGTCTAGACAATAGAAAACATTTTACGCAAAACTTTCAAATGCCAAAGATCAAAAGCATTGTGTTCGTACGGTGTTTGTGTTTAAAACTTTTTTCATTCGATTTAAATAGGATCGAGTTTAATCTATTTTTTGCAATAAAAAACAAGCTAAAATATGATCGCATGATCGACATTTTTTTTTCGAAACCGTATCCCTATTTGTTCTATCGCAGTAGAAAAGTTTGAAAGCTTTTTTTTAATTGAAAAAATTCGGCGATCGCATTTCTTTTATTACAATTTCTAAAAATTGGTAGAGCGAACTTTATTAAAAATCGCTTCTTAAAAATTTTTATAATCAAAATTCCCTTCAGCTTGTTATGTGTTTTACACTCAGTGTATAAAATTTTTTTGACAACTTAAAGATAACAAAATTTAAAATGAAAATTTGAAACTTTTTATACCATAAGAAAAATTTTTTTCGAAAATTTAAGTCGCATTCGATTTTATAAACTTTTCGTGAAAAATTTTTCACGCTATAACCGTTGAAAAAACTGATCATTGCTTAAGCAAAATTCGCTAATTAAACATTATTCACATTTCAAAATTTTGTTTAAATGTATAAATCTGATTTACTTCAATTTTTATATATGCGTGTAGATAAGCAAAAACAACTCTTGCCACAATCTCTAGCGATAATTTACTTCAAATACACGAGTTCTTATATTTATAAGAAAGAAAACATCTATCACATGCTGCAATGCGAATTCTTTTCGTGTATTTTACGCGTTCGCATTACCAACAATTTCGCGAAATGATTGAGGAGCAAAGTGATTAGATAGAAATACTAAATAAGATGTGGCGATTTAGAATGTGTTTGTTGTGTTTTCTTTCACACTTCATCTTAATCGATCGATTTTCAAACTAAGCGCGAATCGCAGAGTCACTAGAAATGAATTTGATTTGAAAAAGAACGTTCAAGATGAAATAGTGATTCGATTAACTTCTGTCGGGATAGAGCGCTCGAATGATTAAACATCAGTCAATTATTCGAATACTTTTGCTTATTGAAACGTGTAAAACGCATTAAATTTCTTAACTTTATACCTAAGCCGAAATTACAGATTCTATTAAAAAGTAATTCCAAGCACCCAAAGCAGCAAAATGCTGGAGCCGGTAGTCGAAGTCTTAATCTTGGTTAAGCAAAGAAGCAAAGTTTTAAAACTGGTGTTAATCCTTTTGCACAATTTTCTAAATTTCGCAGTTGTTCGGAAAAATCGCCATTATCAAAAGTGCTTTGCAAAGGCGGAACTGAAAGGTTTTTCGCAGCCGCTCTTATCACTGCCGGCGTTGGTAGCTTTCAGGACAATGAAATCTGAAAACTTGTTGCTTTGCCCTTTGAAATGGCGATGTAGAGCAATGATTCGCACTTTGATTCTCATTCTCATCGCCATTATTTCAAAGCTGAGGTATATTCTACGATCACAAAAGTAATCGCTTTGCACATGATGTCGGGTATCTGTTTGATGACGAAACGGTGATGTGCCAGTCGAAAGACGTGTTAATGCGATATTAGCCTTGCAATGAGGCGAGTGGTCTTTTAGAAAGCACAGAAATAAGTAGCGTCTATCAATGCAGCACAAAATTCTCAACAACATTTTGATTTCTTCTCTTGTCTGTAAAATTTTTTGTATCGTCATCATAATTCGATTTTTATAATTTTTCATTCTCAAAAACTCGCTTAATTTTTGCTTTCACCTCACTCGTATTTATCTCAATTCACTTTCACTGTTTTAATTTTAATTTTTCAAGCTAAATTAGATGCATAGTGAATAATAATAATTAAATTTTCAATATGAATGTTATCATTAATTATAATTTGATATATCGTTCGTCTCTGTAATCAATTCTTTTGTGTCTTCCAAGAGCAGCTGGTGAACTTAGATGAATTTCGACACTAACGAAGCTTTCTTTTGAGGTTTCATTTCCCTCTTCACTGAATTGTTATCTGTGGTTTCTGAGCCTTAAGCACTTTGGAGCTTCAATTTTTTTTTATTATTTAGTTTTGCTTTTAGATCTAAAAATTTTATTTACATTCAGAGCAATTATTTAAAGTTTCAAAACAATGAAAGGAAAAACTTTTTTGTTTGCGATGAAAAATTTTAATTTTTTTAACAACTTAAAACTACTTTAAAACTTTTATCTTTAATAAACATGAAAATCGCCCACACATTTTATATAGATGAGATAGTGCGGGGGTTAAACTAACTGTAGAGTGAATAGGAAATTATATTCGTTTGAAGTAAATACGTTTCAAAAAAATAATTGAATTCTTTTTCATCATTAGCACAAAAAATTTTTTCATCAAAAAATTGACTTTTTTTATATTTAACGTTTTTATTAATTTTAAAGCTATAGGCCAGAATGCAACGATTGAGATTAAATTTGATTTCGCTTAATTTCTTTCTGCTTCTAATTAAACAAAATTGTGTTCGCTTTTCATAAAAACTTTTACAAATGTTATCTTCTCTTCATATTCTTTCTTCATATGAGTTTTTCATTTTAATTACTTCATCAAGTGAAGACAAGCTAATTAGCTATCGTTTATTTTTAGATTTAAACATTGGCGATAGCAAATTAAGTTTTCCGAATCTTTTCGACTGATGAAAGTTTAATTTCAACATCTCATAAGTCACTTTCGCAACGATATGTTCTTCAATCTGATTAACTTTCGCAAGCAAATAAACTCACCTTTTGCTTAGTAAATTGCAGCTGTCAATATAGAGATAATTAATCTGCGAAGAAGAGTGATTAAACAAAAGCTAAATTTAGCTGATTGCGCAAAGAAGAGTGAAACAATAGCTTCAATACACACTTTATTAAGCAAACATTAAATATAATTTCAATCTTAGCTTAATTTACAAAATTTTTTTCATAATCAACGCACAATACATATACAATGACAATAAATTGAGTACAATTCATTCAACGATTTTTACTTTATTTTTAGTTTTTGTAACTCTATAGATCGCTGCTGTTGACATTTGAATTAAAATGATTGACTG
This sequence comes from Dinothrombium tinctorium, assembly GCA_003675995.1. Lineage (NCBI taxonomy): Eukaryota > Metazoa > Arthropoda > Arachnida > Trombidiformes > Trombidiidae > Dinothrombium > Dinothrombium tinctorium. The sequence goes on along the minus strand of NCKU01002658.1, from coordinate 9,196 downwards.
AAGTAAATTTTGCGCGCATAAATAAATTAAGAGCTGAAAATTTGCAGGCTAAAATTAAATTGAAAGAAAAAACTAATTTCTGAGCGAAAAGAAAGATTGAAAAAAAAACTTTTCTAAATTAGTTTTTTCCCTAGATAAAAAATGAAGCAAATTTTTTATTTTTATTTTTCTTCATCTGTTTGTCTTGTTGTTTTTTTATCGATTTCTATTGTTGATATGTTTCTGATCGTTGTTGTTAGATATGCGCTTATGATCTCACACGGAGACAATAATTTCGGAGAAAAAGAAAGAATAAGACAAGAGAGGATTGAATAGAGAAATAAGAGAAGCATTTTGGAAGCTGGGAATTTAAATCACTGACATCAATGCTGATTTTCTTGTGTGTGTGTTTGTTTTTTTGGCAAACAGAATTTTAGTTGATTTCTTTGCACCTCATTGGTATTTAAAACTAAAATATTTAAACATCAGTACAATAATTTTTAAATACGATCTCTTCATTCTTTCTCGTTTAAATAAGCTTTTGAAAAAGTCCCATTCTAAGACAGCGACAATTCGATCCGAACAAATTACAGCGGCAAGAGTTGCCTTCGCAGCAATCGTTCGCGCGTCCCTCGCATCCGCCGCCTCTTCTGATGCAACCGCGCTTTTCCATACTTCCGTTCGCGAGATGATCCTGTCCGTCGATAATTTGGTGATGTTGTTTCAAAAGATTCGCCAGCGCAGAGGCGTAGTACTCGTCCTCAGCGTTTGCATCTAATTTTCATTATTATTTAGCAGCAAGAAAAGAGAAGATAGAAAATTGAAAAAAGTTTTTTTTTAATTTTGTAATTAAAAATTAATGAACATTTTTAATTTAAATAAGTGTCTTTTCATGTAATTTAAATATGATTGTCAACTACAAACGATCGATCGATTGTTCAAGCAGAAAAAAAAACTTTTTTGAATATTAAGAAAATTATTTCCGCATTAAAAAGATGCTTTTCAACTTTTATTTTCTAAAGTTTAATTTACTCAAAATATTTCATTGAACAATGCAAATGTTGAAAAGCACTCGTTCATGCACTAGCTTCACTAAATAAGCTTTCGCTTTCATTTTATTTCATTTCAAAATTTAAAAAAAAAAGGAGAAACGAAAGCAAAAATCAAAAAGTTCTTTCATCGCCTGATTTCACTCACTGTAAGTACAGCTATTGTCCAAACGTTTTTCGATCATTTAAATGAATTCGTAGTTGCTTTATATGAACAAGATTCTAACTAGATCTGCATGTTAAACGTGTATGTTGAAAAACCATTTTAAAATCGTTTTTCAAGCTAAGCAATCGTTTGACTGCCGATAATTTAAATAAAATGCTCTCACCTTGAACGTTATAACCACGACAAGTGTCGATGACGATGAGTACGATTAAGCAAAATGCGGCGAGCACTTTGAATGCAGTCGACATGCTTTAACCGCAGTGATAAATAAATTTTGCGGGTTTTTAATTCGTTTATTGACGACGAGGTTTTAAAGCTTTTTTCTACTCGAACTGTTCTTCTTCGCACTCGCACACTTTTCTCTCTTTCGCTCTCACTCGATTCGATCGATGCTTTATTTCGATTGTGTTTTATTTTCTCTCTGTTTTAAATGTAATAGAGAAAGTTAATAACAAAAAGAAAAATTAAATTTTGTTCTTGGTTAAATGTGGCATGGAAAGAAAAAATTCTGATTATCCACTTATTACAGTTTCATTAGAAACTACGACATAAAAAGTAAGTAAAAATAGCGTTTCGCAGCAATTAATCGGTAATTTCATCTTGTTCGTGTCAAACAAGTAATTTCGGTTTAACAATCGATATCTTCTCCTAAAGCAAATATCCCGAGAAAAACATGACAGCGAGAGTAAAAAAATTTAATATTACGCTTTAATTCATTCGATTTCTTCTCGTGTTTACACGCTTTTGAAAAATTAATTTTGATCTTCGTCGTGAGGACAAATTTTATCGCCTGAAAATTGCTTCTTGTCTAGCCAGAGTTTCGAGCGAGCATTTAGAGAATTTTTTGCGAAAGACCATCGAAATGGTCGTTTGTGCTAACTTTTGCTAACATTTGAAAAGAATTTCGATTGAATGAGTAAATTCAATGGTTGAGAATTCGTATTTTTGACGGTGAAAAAGGTGAAAATTCAACTCATTCATTTTATAAATTTTACGCAGTGAACAGAAGCAATCCGTGGACAAAAAAATTCGCTTTTATCGCGAATCGCTTTCATCGTGATCTCCAAGTTATGCGTTACTTTCGGACCGTAGCCAAAAAAGTAAAGAAATACTGAAAATGGTAAGTTTTTCTATTCAATTTTATTTGATTTTCAACTTCTAGAAGTTATACGTTGAAATTCAAACCTTTTCATAAAATCTTGGCAACCGAGTGTTTAGTTGAGGCGTAAAATTTGCTCTTTTTTATTTTTTTCAAAGTTATTTAAACTAGAAATAAGTCAAGCATAATTGTCAAAGGTGAAGTTCTAAAAAAGACAGAAAAACACGAACTTGTTGCTCTTTTTTTCGAAGGAAAGTTCTCGAAAGAAAAAAAAACGCTTTTTTTCAATAGGCTACTCGAGTTAATTATCCAGAAATAGGAGCGAAGCGAAAGAGAAAGTAAAATTACCTCGATCGATCAATCTAAAATTTCATTTTTGACATTTTCGATGCCAGAAATGTAACATTTGAAATTGCTTGCGAAAGTTTTTTTTTTAAACAAGTTTTCTTAGTTCGCTGCATAATATAATATTTCAAAAACTTTTTCGAAAACTTTCAAGTAATCAAGTTTAGTTTGAATTTGCATGAAAACATCGCCATAAATATCTTGCGGCTAATAATCTGCTGCTGTCTATTTTCAGTTTCATTTTTTGTGAATTTTTCTTTTCGACAAAGATTTGAAAGCAAAAATCAAGTGAAACGCATTTTGCAGCTCATATTTCGCTAATAATCGAAAATGTTTTCTGAGCTATACTCTGACAACATTTGCTTCACTTTTCATCTCTAATGTTCGTAGAAACAGTTTACAAACGCTGACTTCGATCATTTTTACTCTTATTTGCTCTTGTTCATTTTATTTTGTAAGAGAAATCGTTCATTTCTAACCTTCAGAAGTGATTTTGTTGCTGTTTTATTCTCTCAAGCGAAACTTATTTTGAGCGTTTAAAACTTTGAAACAAAAAGTTTGTTTTTTCCGACTCAAAATGATTATTTAATTTGATAACATTTGTTAAAAATTTAAAAATTTCGATTTGGAAAGAAAAAAATTATTTCATAAAAATAAAATTTTGAATAAAAGCGAGGAGCTTGTTTAACTTAGTAATTGTAATATTTTTTCTTCTTTATCTAGAAATAAACTTTTATATTAAATGTTAAAAAACTGAAATGAACAAAGCTTTAATCTCTAATGAAGTCACGTAAAAATTTAAATTTAAATAATTTTGAAAGCTTTAATTTTTAAAATGAACACTTTTTTGTTATTCAAAAGCTTATTTGCCTTCTATCTTTCAAATCGTTTAAAAAAAACTTTTCATGAAAATTCGTAAAAATTTAAAAGTAAAAGCGAAAATCTCACTTTCTCGTAGCGTGAACTTATAATTTTGGGATTTGAAATAATCTATTTAACTTCATAATTTATAAGTGTGTTCAACGAATGTTTAGAAAGAGGATTACAGTGAAAAAGATCTCATGGCGATATCGCATAAATCAGCGATTTGAGACATAAATATTGCGGCAAAAATCTTAACTCAAGTTTAGTAAAGCGAACTCAAGTTTAGTAAAGCGATAGCCAAAAAGTTAGCTTAATTTTCACAATGAAAGCAAATTTATTTTATTTTTAAATATTTGAATAAGATAGAAACTTTTTTCGCCATCACTGTAAATATAAAATTTGTTCAACAAGCCACCGAGTTTATTTATATTTTCACACGAACGATGTTATTTTATAACTGCTAATTCGAGATTGAGCGCAAGAAATTAATTAAAAAGACGAATTTGATTTTCGTTTAATTATCTTGAACATTTGATTTTTATCAAAATTAATTGATAAAAATTTTGAGAATCTCTATAAATGCAAAAAGCTTTTGATTGTCTATGATTATTATTTTAAAAAATGAAAACAAGGAAGTCTTTAAACATATTGGGCACTGGGAAATATTAAATTAGATTCCTAACATGAATCAATAAATATCGAGCGTTTCGGTGAAAAATGGTTAAACAATGAAAATTTTCTTTCAAAATATTCATTGGATAAGATTTTTTTTTGTCCGGAAAAAACTTCTTGCGTTGACTGATGAAACAATTCTCTAAATCGTGTTTCAACTGATCATTTTCAGCGAAAACGCTCGTTTTTAGAATTGATTTTGAATATTAAAAAGTCTAAGCGAAGATAAAAAACGTGAAATATGTTGATGAAAATATTTCAAATTTAAAATTTTTTATTCAAATTTATTATTTTTCAGAATTGATATTTTTCAAAAAAACTCCGCTTTTGTGTTTCACTATCTCTTTTAGTTTTAAAGTAAAACTGTTGCCTTTCTTCCGAAGTCGTTAAAAGTTTTCATTTTTTACTTTAAGCACCAAAAAAATATAAATAAAAAAGAGAATGTATTTAAGCGGAAAATGTGAGAATTTTTATAAAAAAGGTCAGACTCATTTGTTTACAAAAATAAAACAAACTTGATCAGACTTAGAAGAAGTTGATAATTCAAACGTCAAACTTATGAGTGCTTTTATTGCCCGATATTTGTGTGATAAAGTTAAAATTTATTATTTTTAAAATTTTCTGCAGTAAAACATTCTGCTCACTTTAAACTAATGTTTAGCGATGATCACTTTCATCTAGTTTGTTATGGACTTAAATATACAGCTTCGGAAAGAAAATTTGTCCTGTTATCAATTGATGGAGATGTGAAAAGTAAGGGCACGTCTCCACATACTTTATTTTCGCTTAGTTTTCATTTTATTTTAACTTTTTTTCAATTCGTTTCAATTAATAATTAATGAGTTGTGTGTCCACTATTACGGATGAGAATATTTTGAATTCGCCTAGGCATGAAGTCAATAAGATTTGTCCAATTATACCGACTACAAATTAAACCGAAATTACTGTTGACGCTATATGCAATAAATGAAAGAAGAAATTTCCTTTTAATTTCAGCCCAAATGTTTTCAATTACATTGAAATCGGTGACTTAAGTGGGAATTCAATAAGCTCACAAGACATTTTTTAATCGAAAGCAGAACAATGTTTAGGTCGTCGCTTACACTTGTTTCTCGAAGGTGACCATTTCCTTCATGCATTGATTAAATGTTACCGGTCTCAGCATATCGATTTAACAAACGTTTTACAGTTTTTATAGTTAACATTAGTGGCTTCACTGACCTAAGAATTTTTTACTTTTATTTCACTATACTATTTATCAAGTTTAATTTCCACAAACTCTTTATATAACATCGAAAATAAAATTTTAATTTTTCATTTGTATGAGTTTATTATGATGTAATCTTTCGATAATTTATACGAAACAAAGAGACCATAAATTTCGATTTTGTTTCTCATTATGTGAAAAGATTGCTTAAAATTAAATTTCCTTTTTTTTCGTTGCAATTTCGCTCAAACTCTAAAATAATTACGAAAAACAATTTTTACTGCTTTGAAGTTTCAAAATTTTTCGTAATTACTTTTGAAAATTACTTCATAAATAATGAAATCTTAGAACTAATTTCAATATTTAAACAGTAAATTCATTAGAATATGTTGGCATTTTATAGAATTCAATTATAAATTTGAATATTATTTAAATGCTCAGGGATAAAGAAATTTTCTTTTCGTCCACTTGAAATTGAAATAGTCGAAAATAATGAATAAAGAGTAGAAATTTTTGCAAAAAAAAACTTTCAAATAGAACTAACAAGAAATTACATTTCCAACTTTTTAATGGCCTAGCGTATTTTCAAATGATCCTCGTTCTATATTTTCGCTTATATTTGCTTATAAATTATTCAAATACTTATTATCTTAATATTATTCAAAGAAGAAACTTGGCAGAAAAAAATCTCTTAAAAATTTGAATTACATATTTTTTCGTTAATATGCTTATGAATTTAAAAGCGAAATTATGCAAAAATTGCAAATTTTGAAACTTTTTATCAAAATTTTCTCATTAAAAATAACAAGCAAGCTCCAATAGTTTTTAAAACTAGCGCATTTGAAGGATAATTCATTTAAAATTAACAAAAAAATTAGTTCCTAATCATTTAACCTCATAGTAAATGTAGTGGAACAAAAAATTGAATTTCTAAAGTTAATTTAATCAGAAACTTCTCTTAAGAAAGTGCGCGAATCGATAAAAACTAATTGTAAACGCAAAAACGTTCGCTCTATGATTCTGGTCTATATAAGTTGCTGTTGTTTCCTATATTTTTACAACTAAAAGCAATAAGAATCACAAATATTTTTACACAAAACATTATTTCGTGTGTTTCGAATAAAGTTTTTCCTATAAAAATGCTTAAAATTCTTGCAGTTTTCTTAAGCGTAAAACAGTTTTGAACATTTAAAGAAAAAATGTTTTCCGATGATAGCTCTTAAAATCAAACTATCGTAATGTAGTGTTTATTAGTTGAATTGTAATGGCAAGCATTGAAAGCAATTATTTCCTGGCGCAAATCCATTTACTTCAATTAAATGTCCGATCGTTAAGTTTTTTTTCACTTTACTTTTTGCAAGCAGTGAACGCACTGCGAGACACGATTTCAACAGTTTTAAATCGCAATTAAATTACTCTTCAATGAGCACTCATCTGATTTAACCACTAGTTTAGCTAGCTAGTAAATTATTTCAACAAAAAAAAATTCCTTCCTAGTGTGTCCGAAAGTCAAAAAATTCTCATTCTGTCTACGCTTTGAATCGTAACGATTGATTCAACTAGGCAACTAATGTTCCACCTTTTTATCGTATTCGCAATGTTTTATTTTTGAAAATTTTTTTCAATAAAATGAAAAGTTCGTTTGTTTGCTTCTGAAACGAGCTATTTAATCTCATCAATGCGAAATTCGAGAAAATTTAACGCTGCGAGGCAAAGTAAATCTCGTTTAAAGTGATTCCATTTAACATTTTGAGAAAAAAAAAATCCAAAGCGAAAACACGAAAATAGCAAAATTTGTTTCAGGCTAAAATTTAAGTCAATTAAAAGACGAATAAATAGTCTAAATAAGAGAAAGCTTTTGCTGATTTAATTTTGAATTCTAAATAAATAACCGACGTTTCACTTTGCATCAGAAATTAGAGAATGTAAAAGTAGAAGGTAAAGAGGAAGATACACCTACACCTATAATTGTATTACCTCGATAACAATTGTGCGACTTAAAAGTGAAAAAAAAACTTCTTCACTTTTGTAATAAAAGCTTAAAATAGAGTTTAATACGCGCGCTAATCACTTACCTCTTCGGACTTACGCCACGAAGTTTTCTTTATTTTTTATTTCTGCTCTTAAGAAGATCTAAATGAATTTGACAGAGAAAAATTTTCTATTCAGCGTAGACAGTGAAAAGATTGCTTCTTTGAGATGAAGTTGAGAAAACTATTCGCTGCGATGTAAGTGAACAAAATCGAGAGTAGCAACGTAATATACACAACCACGAGTCTATACACGTCTACGAGCGAAAATGTCATAGGCACAGAGAGTGCGTTCATTTTCCTTCCACACATTTCGTGTACAAACTAGCGAATCGATAAGAAAAAAATTTTTTTTTGTTATGAGTTGTAATCAAACTTTATTTTCAAACAAATAAAATGAGAAAAAAAAGTTTTGTGATTATAGCGTTTTCGTAACTTTTTCAAAAATAATTTGCTCGAGATGAACATTTACAAAAATGATTTTAATTCGATATTATCGGATTAAAAAAAAATTCAAAGCGGAGAGAAATCAATGGCGCCTAATTGAAGCGAAATAATCACATGGATATTGGATACCGGGCGAACAATTCGCGAGCATTTTATTTGTCACACTGAAGCGCGCAAACGAGTGCAATTTCTAGTGTCACTGATGTAAAAGCATTTCCATAAATTACCTATTGCGTTCAATATACCAACTCGTACTATCTTTCTGTTCGCAAAAGCACATAATACATTATTTACATCGACGCTGGTGATACTTGACACGTTGATACTTTTGCAATTGTACTTGTCGCTTTTGTTTGAATCGCTGAACACAGTTTTTTTTTCTAGTACAAATGGTACATTTGCGATTTTTTCTCACACTAATCAAAGTAAATGCGATCTGCTAATTCAATTTTAATTAGATGAAATGATAAAAAAAATCGCAAATGTCACTCGAAACAATTAAACTTGATTTTTTATCATTGCCGTCATTTACATCTGTTTTCGCATTTTAGTTTGATTATTTAAAAAATTTTTTAATTATAATTTCATTTCGAACTATACAAAGTAGCGAGAGAGAGAGAGTAGGAAGTTAGCAACGAGAAAGAAATTTAATAAGCATTATTGCCAACATTCTCTCACCCACGGTGAACTTACTTACTTTATCATGCTTAAAAGACTTCAGTGAGTTTCAGTTTTAAAAGAATTAATTAAAATTTCATTGTGATAATGTTTACGCTCACATTGTTTTCACTATAATTTGTCATGGCAAACGATTGAAACTGACAGGCCAAATGTTCAAGTAAAAATCAATGAAATTTCTTTAAAAAAAAAAGTAGAAAAACGTTGTATTCAAAGCGCGAAAAATATCTGCAACAATGTTGAAGTAAATTTTGTATTTGAATAATGTGAAAAATAATTTCGATTACTGCGAATTAAATATACTCGCGAAATGCTTTCGATCAAGTTAAATTTTTTAATGTGATTTTAAACTGTTTAAAATGATATTCTTTTCGCTTCGTAAGCTCATTTCAAATCTTGATGTAAATTCGAAGCAAAATATGCATGAATTTCGCCGCTGTAGAAAGCATTTGCTGCATTCTCACATTATTCGAAGTAATAAAAATGCTGAAAGTTGATAAAGGCGTTCTATCGCAAAAATCAGAAACAAGCGCTTTCTCATTTAATTACAAGTTAATAGAAAATGCAAAGAAAAAATCGATATTCTGATGAGTGGCATTTTGTTCTTTGCAAATAAAAACTTTTTTCAAGAGAATTTCTAGAAACTATTGTTTGAATAAT
>NCKU01002657.1:0-18127 GCA_003675995.1 Dinothrombium tinctorium | reverse complement strand
TTGGGTAACAGCTCTGCTTCCCGACTAATCAATATTTCGCATACATAAACATGACTGCATTGGCAATGATCACTAAAGATATTTTGCAATATTGTGTTATCAGATCGCTCACTGCCGCGAAAGTCAATGTAAGGTATTTGTTGCAAGTTTTAGCGTTGAAAATTATTTTGCAATGAAACAAAAACAAACTTTAATAGTGTTTTTAGCGAATAATTATAGAGAAAGGATGTGAAAATTAAAAAACTTTGAATCCAAGTCTTCTGTTCGTTTCACTGTGTTCACTAGTGCAAAAATTTATACTCGATTTACATTACTATAAAAATTTACAGCAGTCGTAAAAAAGACATAAAATTTAAGATTTTGAATGCGTTTGTCAAAACTAAAATTTAATTCTCTTATAATCAATAAAAGGAAGTTTAAAAAAATTCATAAAGCGAAACTACAAAGAAAAAATTTAAAAACAATCCTCGAGTTGTCCTTGAGTTAAGGCGGAATTTTTTAATCATTTTAATTTGCTATTTGGTAATGATCGGAAATGGTAAATCTTGCTACCTCGCTAATCTATAGCAAGAAAAATACTTTTATGGCCTGATCTACAATGAAAATTAGCATGTGCACTCGGTTCAATTTTAAAAAAGCGAAAATAATGCTAAAACAAGGTGAAACTCCTTCTTAAATGAACAGAGTATAGTAACATTCGGAATATGTTGCATCTTATCATGCTTAAATATATATGTGAGATAGGCTCTATCGTCGATATAACGCAACATATTTTGAGTTTAGCTGTACTTCTACAGAAACAAAAAAGTACTCAAAATGAAAAACACACAAAATTAAAGGAACGATCAGTAACAAGAAAAATCTCGGTAGCATATAACATGTGTTCGCATGAAAAAAAAAATTAAAATCATAAAAAAGAAGCAAGCACTTGTTAGGATGTTTTTATAAAAATTAATAAACTACTCAATTACCACTCGTTGTCTTATTCTTTATCATTGCTTTTCGGGACTTCCAAAAGTGGTATTGTTTAAAAATTTTTAAAAACAACAAATACTTGCGGTAATTTATTTTTTATCATTTCAATATTTTCACTTTTTTCATTTATTAATCATCTTGCTAATCTCACGAAGCGCTGCTTAATTTTTGCCATATTTTAATTTCAAAAATTATAAAAAGCTTTAAGAGACAAACTCTATTCGAAATGTATCGAGTATATTGATTTCCGATTATCTCATAAAACTTTGATCAGCTAGAAAGGCATTTACAAATGCCACAGGCAGATGCTTCTGAGCTTATATTCTAGCATCTTCAGCTATAAGATGAATGAATTTCATAAGCGTTTACCAATCGGCTCCACTAGACCATATTATCTACAAAAATATCTATCATATTATCTGTAGTAAAATCTTTACTCCGAAGTTGAATACTTGGTTCTTCATGATTGCTCATTCAAACAATTAAAATTTTTTAACATTTTTCAACACGTATTTTGTAATATTCTTTGAATTCGAAACACCCAATTTTGGTTTAGTTACTTTCCAGTCACTGTTTTAAATGGCTTATCAAATTCGAATATCAATTTTTTATACTGTTTTCTTTGAACATCATAAAAACTTGTTGAAAGCAAACGATTAATCTCTTTCAAATAGAAATTCATAACTTTGTTTTTAAATACGCTAGCTTCGGTTTAAACATTTTTGCGCTATGATTTACAAAGCAATTATTATTTCAGCACATCTGTTGCTTTACATTTCTGTGCAAAACTTAAATCTTGTATGATTAGCTTTTTATTTACACCTAATTTGTTGCTTCACCAGCAACTAGCAACACTATAGAGCGTAATTTTTCTTGCTATTCTGTAAAAATTAATAGATGATGTGAATGACGCTATGATAGCAAAAGAATATAAAACATTCATTTGAAGCATCGTGCTTTTTCGTGTTACTGTGCGATTATTTGATTTCGTTTTTATTTTCATGCATGTCATGAAAATTTCTTACACATGAATAAAGCCATATGTAAAGCTCTAGTGATCGAATTAAAGTAAATTCAACAACAAATTAAGGCTTCACTTTAACTCTACCATTTTTCAAGTTTTTGTAGAATAGTATTCGTAAAAATTATTATCAATAAAAAAGTAAGATGTACTCAAAGTTTAGAGTTCAGAGCAAATGATTTAAAATAATTTATCAAATTTGTTTGAAACATTTTCATGGAAGGCGAACAAATTTTTTTTTAAATATTTTTTGGTAAAATTTTCTATTATTCAGTAAATGCATCTATTTTCAAAAAACTCTATTTAAAAATTTTTAAATTTGAAAACATTTTTGTCAATTGTTTTTTAATATTAAAATTTTTAAATAAATTCTGTGTAAGTTTAGTTTGGACAGGTATAACTTAATAATTACCGTATTCCTTCACATAATAAGGCACGCCGGTTTGCCCTGAAAGTCGATTCTCTTTGCAGTGTCACCTTTTTTTCACTTGATACTTGCATGCCTTTAAAAACCGAACCATTTAAAACGCCATTTTAAATTCAATTTACTCACTTGCTTTGATCAATTTTTGTAAACATATTTTAAAAGAATTTTAAGATAACAATTTTGGCCATTTCTTATTGATTTCTTAAATCGGCATGCTTTTAAAATTCGAATTGACCAGCATGAAGATTTATTTCGAAGAGTTTAGAATAGCATTTGGATTGAAAATTCATTTAAAACAGTCTATAAAAATCGATTGTAATGTTGGCAAGCAATAAAAAAATACTTTGCCCGAGGCTTATTAATAGGATTCGCAGCTAATGTTTTTTCAGACACCTTTGTCACATTAATCTTGATCTTATTAAGCATCTTTTTAAAATTCTATCTTCATACTAACATACGAAGCTGTTCACGTACACACGACAGATTTTATTTAACTTTTCTATAATAACAGAAGAGATTATGTTCTTTCATTTATGACATATTTTCTTCAATACTGTCTCAAAATGTGGATTTAAAATTCTGATTTATAAATAAACTGGAACTTCTCTACAAGAGCTTATCTATGGTTACTAAACAGCTGTTATAGAGAGGTGGTCGTTAGAAGACATTTTACTGTAATAATAAACCAATTGTTTTGTGATGAGCATGTCTACCTCATTCTAATCGTCATTACTTGCTTCTCGATCGTGATTTCAAACATCACAAGATTTATGATACGCTAAAATAAACTAATGTAATTTTTTAAGTCTTTTAAATATAAAATTAACATAGAAAACTGCTGCTATTTTACTACTTTTTATTCACAATTTTTTAAAATGAGTACTTAAGTTCAAAAGTTAAATATAATACATATTTAAAAATGAGCATCGTAAATTTCAAAGAAAATTTATAGCTTTCAAAAAAATTCGGCAAATATGAAAGCTGTTTTCAGAAGAAAAAGTGGAAAATAAACTTTCTCGAAAATCTTTAAAAATAAACATAAAGCTAAAATAAAATTTTCTGACAATTGCTTTGAATCAGCATGCATTTCAATTAGGAATAAACTCAATAAAAAGAATTATAAGCACTCACCTATTTGTTGTAGCCGCGGCTTTTCTTTCATTTCTTTAACAGCTTCAATATTGCTTATATTAAATAAGTACAAATGATTTGAGATTGGAAATGGTATTTGCAACCAATTGGGCAGCGTGCGCGATTCACTTGAATTTACGATTGGCAGTGACTAATTAAAAAAAAATAAAAAAAATATTTTACTAACCAAATTAAAAAAATTAAATAGCTAATGATGAAACAAACAAGCAATTACTTAAGGTATTTGAGAATAAATAAAATTAAAGAGAATATTAATTTACTAGCAAGCTCACTCGTGATGCTCATTGATTTTTTGTCTTTATTCCAAAATTACGTTTAATTGGCTTTGAGAAAAAATAGCCTTGGGCACAGTTACACTGGTTTTCGAAAATTTCGAGGAGTCTTACAAGTAAACAACTTTTTTGGCCGTAGATACATGTAGAAAGAACTTCATGTGTGCATTAAGAATTATCCACCATAGATGCGAATTTTGTGTTTCGAGAAAGTTATTCGCGTGCACACATTAACATTAAGTTTATGGCAATAATGTTAAGGAGAGGAATTGTTAAATAAATTTAATAAGAAAGTTGTTTTATTTTTGTGCTCGTTAGAGTTATTTGGGGGCTCAAGAGAAGTGATTGTTTCACTGTATTTGGTATTGGAGCTCCAGAAAAAAATTTTTCAATTGCTTATTTGCTTGAAGCCTAAATTTTTTAAATAACGCTTCAGAATTTTTATTACTGAATCAACACTTGCTTTTTGCTTTTTAAAAAAAACAAAAACTAGAATATCGCAATTTGAAAATATAATTTTCAACAAATAAAGATTTTTTAACAAAAATGAAGAATTTTGGTGCACTTAAAATTATTTTTGCGGATTTAAGAGTTGGCGACGTAATTTTAGAAATAATTGTGAAGTTATTTTAATAAATTAATCATAAAAACTCAACTTTCATGTGTTTCACAAAAATATGCTTGAAAAAACTCAAGATTTTCAGTATAAAAATATTTATTTTATTCAGTTTTTAAATAATTTTGCATCTTTGGACATAAAATAACTTTTTACATATTTATACAGTTAATTAAAAATGTTTGAAGTGAAACCTGAATTTTATGAAAAAAAAACAAAAGAAAGATACAAAAAGAATTTGAAATGATAACAATGAATTTACATACGTAATTAAATGAATTTGAATCGTGGTTAGTAGTTTTAGAAAGCTTTTAAATTAATATTTAAAGACCGATTGCAGCTTAAAAACACTGAAAAATATTGTTTTTAATTTATTTAACATGAATAAAAATAGAGATAAGATTAATGTCAAGAACACAAAAAGTTTTTATCATCTAAAACAAATAGCATAAAAACAGTTGAGATTTCAACCCGCAATCGAAAAAAATGGTGATATACATAATGTTAAAGTTTGCACGTGAATAACTTGCTTCACTCGTAAAATTAGCGCCAATGATGGGATAATTCTTAATACATACATCAAGTTTTATCTACATACTAATAACGGACACTTTTATTCTGAAAAACACCGATTTTAGCCAAATTATTCACTCAAATGTTTCTCATAAAGAAATGCATAGTAGGTGAAATTTAGCAACGGTATCGCAAATGGACATTTCAAGTCAAAGATGAGATAAAATATATTTTAGTATTAAATTTACTTATAAAAATAAGAAAAATCTCGATAACGTTATGGTATCTAGCAACGCTTTCAACAAATACTTTTGGTTCAAATCCAACTTTGTCTATTGTAATTCGCTGTGAATTTCAAGCTTTTGTTTTGGATTAGGATTTTTTGGAATTTATTTTTAAAATATAAATTAAAAATAATTACATTCAAAATAAAATTGTTTGATTACAAAACAAAAAGCTAGAAAATACGTTGAAGGATGTGTAATAGTAAGGTTATTGTTACCCTCATTGCTTAATTTGAGTAATTATTTTATATTTTACATTTTATATTTACTATTACATTTTAATTTAAAAAATTTAATTCGGTTTTACTTACTTTTGAAATTTGAGATTTTATTAAAGACGGAACAAAAAAATATGAGAACAATGAGGAGGCGAAGATTACGAGCGAGAAACAAATGAACAATTGTTGCTTTACATTTAAAAACATTGCCAAAGAAAGCGTATGTTTACAAACACACAGAGTTTAAGCGTAGTAAATAAATAGCTACAAACTTGAATAGAGTAACTAGAGTAAAAGCGTTTACTCTAACTCTCGCTGATTTATTTAAATTATTTGAACAAATAATCAATGAAAGTGAAGTGAAAATTAAGCTACGAATGAAAAACGAGCATTTTTGCGCAGCAAAAATTCGGTTGTAGAACAGAATTCGCTGAATCAGGGCTGCCACCAACTTCTGTGAAAACACGCCCATCTTAGAAAATACCAATGACTCCACTGCGCTAAGAGTAGCAGAAGTATCAGATTTCATTGTGTATATACCTGAGGTCGTCTCTTGTTGCGGCGCATCTTATGAAATGTGCTTCTTATTTTTCATTCAATAAAATTCACAAAAAATTAGATTATGCGTTTAAAGCGTGGAGAAAAGTCAATAATTGGTATTTTCGAAGTTAAGATAACAATCTTAAGTGAGTCGAGACATTTATCAAACTTTCGATAACTTTGCGACTATTTTAAGCGACTGAAATGAGAAGTGGTAAATAACCAAGAAAAAACTGTTTAACCTTCGATTACCTTTCAAAAACGCTTTAAGAATTTTAATTGAGAAGCAAAGTTGCATTTACAACGTCCGACGTGTGTGGCTATATTTTGTCGCTGAATAAGAATCGCTGCATCTAAGTGCGTTGAAATTGCAGTTGAGTTGTCGAAATAAATTTGCCTCGCACGGCTTTCGTTCAACATTTTTGGTCCCACATCCGATGGGAGACGAGCGTTAGAACTCAAAAGTGCTTAAAGTAGTGATCATAACACGCTGGTTTCCACTAAACTTATAGGCTGCTCCTTCCCATAAATCCTGTTTTACCGTAAAACCGTCAAAACCCTTCAAACCGTTTTTGCGTTGAAACCGTTAAATCGTAATAATTAGCAAAAGAGAAACATTCAAGAAAATGCAAAAATATAGACCTCTTCGTGTTACACGTTTCAGAAAATTTTTTTTCCAAAATGTTAAAATATGAGCGTACTAATAGAAGTTTTAAGTTTTTCGAATTAAAAAACGCTTCTGATGCCAGTAATTTGTAAATTTCAGAAGCTAAAATAGCGCTTACTTCTCTTGCTCTTTTTCTTTATCTGTGTTTTGCGAGTAACTATCAACTCACAAAAGAAAAGTTGTAATCACGATTCGAATGGATGAATACTACTATCAAAAAATGTTTGCTATTTATTGAATATATTTGAAAACTCATTTTTATCTTTTTAAATTTGATCATTTCGACTTTTACAAAAATTTTCACAAAACTCAAGTTTTAAAAGATGTCTGTGTACTGTTACCAGAATTTAAACCCTAATACAATGTAAATTTAAATTCTAAGCATTTCTTTTTTTAAGATTTTGAATAAATGATTCAAAAGCAAAAATTATTCTCGAAAATTCTTGCTTACACTTTAACAATTTGAAAATTTTTTATAATTTACGCTTTTTTTAATTAAAAATTAAAATCAATAGCCAAAAGTTGTTTGAATAAAACAGTTGCATCAATAATCGACAAATGATTAAAAAAGGAGTTAATAATTTATATTTAATAAAATTTAAATTAAAAAAATCAAAACTTTTGAAAATATGCGTATGGGTACGTAATATTTCATAGCTGAACTATACTCATTAAGTCCTTTAAAATGATTTATAATTTATTAGGAAAGCGGTCGGACATGTCTTGACCTTCCCTAGTAAGATGAAAAGAGATAAAAATTTCACGCACATTGAACACCGAAACTCGCTAATTTTTCTCCATTCAAAACTGGTTTTTTCTTAAATTAGTATATGGGCAAGATAAGCAACTTTTAGGTCGACAATGTGTTGAAACTTTCTTGTTCCACTAATTTCGAGCGTAATTGTAATATTTTTCATCTTTTCTAATTTTTCGTTTGCAAACATTTTGTCGGTGCAAATTAGCGCTCAGTTGCAGCAGATGGCCAGAAAATTTTTTCATCACTTGGTTAATGATTCGTTTATTTAAGAAGAAGCAGTGAAACGAGTAATCGTTCATTTACCTTAACTTGAAACTTTTTTCAACGTCCGCGGTAAAAAATTTTTTAACTTGCGTCTCGTAAAAAACTAAGAAAAATTCGAATTGTTTTATCTCTGCTAGATTACTCAATTCTATCGTGTTTCTCATAAATTTTCGTTTATCTTTTTAACTTTTTTTGTTTTAAATTTAATTTTTTTTTGGAACAGAGTTAAGAGAGAAACAAAAAATTTTCAAAATAAAATTTTTTTTAATTCATTATAAGCTGATGAAACTTTAAAAAACTATTAATTAGTATGAAAGTTTCTAAAATTGAGGAAAATGTGAACGTGATTAAAAAAACAAAACAAGATTATGATGTTTGTATACAAAAATGTTAAATATTTTGTGACTTAGATTGAACATTAATCAATGAAAATAACTGGCTACTAACGATCACGTTAGAAATTTCAAAAAGCCATTGATTTTTAACTAGCATGATCATATCTCTTATTAATTCGTAAATATTAATGCATCTAATGTAATAGATTGTCAAAATATAATTCATCGATAAGTATAAAAATTTATTTTTCTTTCCACAGGTTTTACAAAAATAAAATAAAAATAAAAAATTTTATAACTCAGTATAATTTAGTTCCAAAAGTCTTGTTAAAGTGATGCTTGAATATAATTATGTATAGTGGTATAGTGTTTATTTAAACGATAATCTTTGAAAAAGAACAATCCTCTTAGACAGAATGAAGTCAAAAACTGCTGGTACAATCTCGCAGCTTTCATGAAAAAATTAAAATTAAAATATGAAGCTATCTAAAATCGGGTTAAATCTTAAAATAAGTATTACCATATATCCTTAGATTATATGTCATGGCAGTATACCTCGAATTAAGTACAAGTTTTTTGAAAAAAAAACCTTCTGTCACTGGTAATGGTCCCATAGAAAATAAAGGTTACTATGGCCCTACGCTCGAGGTATAGTGAGGGGTGGAAGAATCTCACATTATAGCGCCATGGTATAAAATCTGAGGATATACAGTAAATTGATGCGTAGAAAACGTGAAGTACTTTCTCAATTTGTAAAAATTGCATTGAATTTCTAATGCATATTGCTGACAGCAATAAAAAATTATCTTCAATTTTTTCTAGGAAAAGCATTCTTGGTATTTTAATTCACTTACAAAATCAGCAGCTAGAGAACTAGAGATATACTTCAAGGTGAATAAAAATATAAAATCGTTAGGATAGTTTCAAACAGAACTTAAAAACTTGATTTATGAGCTCATCTCTTGATTTGTTTTCGAGAATTTTTATATTTTTGATAAAAAGTTTTTTTAAATACAATTTAATTGCTGTAAGTTCGGTCTTAGTCGAATTACCGCTTGATTTCACCATTAGTTTGTCGCGTAAGAATACATTAAGGTGCATTTACAAGGAAAGACATGTCGTGCAACAAAATCGCAGCTTCAAATGCATAGTTGCAGCAAAAAAATGCAAAGTTGCAGTTAAAAACATATATCGCGAAACTTTGGTGGTAACATTTCGATGCAAAATCCAGTTAGAGGCGAGAGCTAGAACTCGGAACGCGTAAAAATATGCACCTCAAATCCTATGATTTACTGCAGTAAGAAACTGCCTCATCTTATCTCGTTCTGTATATCTTCAGTGTATTAAAAACCTTTTATTCGCATTGAGCACATTAAATAACGATAACTAGCATATCAACATTGAGAAGAGTAAAGAAAATGTTCTTTTCTTTATTTATGACGTTTCATGAAAAATTTTACCGAAATAAGATAATACGAGTTCTCATTTGATTGTGTTAAATTTATCGGAGGTCAAAAACAATTCTGTTAGTCAACTTTAATTTTAAGAAGCTAAAATAACGCTTTCTGCTCGCCTTTTTTTTCTGTACTTGTAACTTGTTGAGTTCTTTTTTCTCAATCGCATTTAAGATCTATAGCGAGCTCATTGAACAAAAGAATTGATGACTTTAGAAATACTACATTGCGATAGAAAAGTGTCGATGAATTTGTTATACGTTATTTGCTAGTAATATTTACTTGCGCGACATTTGTTGCAGTATGTAAATAATTTTTTTTCATCCAACGAAATTTGCGCGAATCATAAAAAAAATTAATAAGCTTTTCAGGCAACATGTTGCATGCAGTAAATGTAAATTTTAATTTAAATCAAAAATTAAAATTATTAAAAGAGCGAAACTTGATAATTTTAAAAAATGAATTAAGAGTCTATACAGGGTGCACTGTTTTTCACATAAATTTCTATCATCCCTTGAAAACTTATGGAACTTAATATAATTTTTCAGAAATATTCGAGCAACAAAACAAATGATCAATTAACCTTTGATAAGGTCAAAAATGATCACATTTTTAGCAAACAAAGCGTTTTTATCGAAAAATTTCGATGAAATTAAAAAAGTTTTTAATTTTTTTGACTGATTTTGGTGGTGTCAATGAAAGAAAAAACACTCCATCGAGAATGATGTATAAAGATTTGTAAAAAACTCGAAAAATTGTTTGTATGAGATTTTCTGCTCAACAATAACAATTGCAAAATAACCGACAAAAATTTCTACACAGATTCATTCATGTTTGTTTTAGTCCATAAAAATCTAAATAATCTAAGTTTAAAATAAGCCCAATGAATTAATTTTGAATTGCAAGATAATTCTGATCCAACCGCATAAATTAGCGAGAGAATAACCACTTTAAAGCACAATTTTATTGATTCAATTGATTTCGCAGAAGGTTTAAATCATTGATCGATCGACATCCCTCGCTCATCGAATTATTTTTATCGATGAAACATAACGCAGGTAGTTATGAAAAGCGCATAAAAACCGGGTTCAATGATTTTTCTTGTAAAGAAAAGTAAATAAAATATCTATTCACATTGAAATCGTCATTTGTCCATGCAGATTGTTTAAAATAAAAGTGAGTCATATTTTTAAAATGGGTAACAAAACCGTAGTTGCTTATTTAGGCATTTAAGCACATTTTCTAATAAAAATCCAAACAACGGAAATTTTTTCTTATAGGGTTCCTGCATATAGATCAAAACGAAACTAATTTTTGAATAATGATTTTAACAAAATTGCTACCAGAAAACTATTAAATGTCCACTTGACTGTTTGCAGTGTTTTTTGACTGCACTGATCTTTTAATTTCAGTGATAGCTATAACATCATATTGCAAATGCAGAGACTCAGCCAAATGATCGAATAAAAGCGATAAATAGCCTGATTGACAAAATCTCGTTTTAAAATCTTCAAAATATGCGGAAAAGTATTTCCTCAAGTGTGATGTAAGGTCATTAGAGTCTTTATAATTAAAAGTTTAAAAATGTTTGACAAAAAATAAACTTTCTCAATAGGTATTTGAATTGTTTGTTTCATTTTGAAATATTTTTAAAGAAAACCTAGTGTCTAGGTGGAAATTTAAGCCATATATGAATATTTATGGTAATTTAATAATAGTTAGTTTCCCAATAGATCAGCTGTTCTACTGACATTCTTTAAAGTTTGAATCTTATCAAATTGACTTCTAACGATATTTAGACAGTTGAGCAGTATCAGACCACTCGCTGCCGGAAAATAAATACAAGGTGATATGTTAAAAATAACCGGAATTTAAATGCTTAAGCAAGGTAATTGAAAGACCTATGATAGTGATTTGAGCGAATAATTATAGAGAAAAGGATGTAAAAATTAAATTAACATTGAATCATACTAGCTGTTCATGTGTTAAAATTTTTTGGCTGAAAAACTTTGATATTAATATCTTTAATTAATACATGAAATCTTATTTTCTCAAAAAATAGCACAAAAGTCAAAATCCTGAATTGTAATGTTTCAAATTTATCAAAATTACTTTTCATTAACAAAAATCAATGAAATTAATCATAAACAGAGTCAAAAAATATTATTGAAAAATACTTTTCATACTAGTTTTTACAAGGCATTTGAGATTAGGTTTTTTTACGGGCAAAAATGGATCGCCATCAAATGATAAAAAATGACCACTACTATAGTTTGAACAATAAAAATTAAATAACATTTTTAGCGTAAACAAAAATCATTTAAGCAATCTTGCGAAAAGAGGAAAAGAAACAGTTTTTTAAAGGTTTTAAACGAATTTCTTAAACTTTATAGATACATTCAAGCCGTTGTAGAGTGAATCAGATTGGGGCAATAAAAGTAGCTATAACTTTAATTTTTTAATTATTTTTTAAGAAAACAAATATATTCAGACCTTTTTAAAGTAAAGACGAGGGGACAATAAAAATCGGTAATGCTGTATAAAAATTTGCTTCAGAAATTAACAATAAAAAACATAAATTGAAATTTGTTACATTAAAGAGATTTTAAAATTATCTTCTTTTTACCGACATCATTATGATTGCTTATTTTCATTGCTCCTTTCACTTTGTTGTCCATATACACGTTATTTACTATAAAATTATATTTAAAATCGAGAAATGTTTGTTTTTGCCATCACATTTCACAGATGAAAAATATGTAATTTATGTGGCTACATGAATCTTGTCCGCTTAAAATGAAAATTTGAAATGACGAGGTGCTAAAGAAAGATAATGAAGCTTTGTCAAAGCGTTAAAAAGCACAAAAAACACAATAATAACATAAGCACATAAGCATAAACTTATTGAGTAAGTCAAGATTAAAAAATTTTTCATCGAAGTATTTTTCATTTTTTAGCATTGAATTTTTACATACAATATTAGACATTTTTAAATGTTAAAACATTTTATCATTTTTTTTACGAAAAAATGTAAAAAATGTTGAGTTTATAGCTTACTGTAGATAATCATATAAACTATCTTCAAATTGATTGAATTATTTTTAATGAGCATAACCAAACTTGTAAGAAAAACATAAAAAGTAACTTCTAATGTTTATACCTCATTCAAAAATTTTATGATTCGAGCTTTGTACAATCTGTAATATTGTAGACAGAAAAAAGTTTAACTTAAATGAAAAGTTCATTCTAAAAGTAGGCTTTACAAATATGAATTTTTTCTGAACACAGTATTGCCTTAAATTATAATTGCGAAATAAAAACAACATAAGTAGCTTAATTTTTGCAAGATTTTTGTATTTTTATTTTACTGTTTCTTTAATTTTTCTTAAATAGCGTTAATAAAGATTTAAAAAAATTGCAAATTTGAGAAGCATTTAGACTAGAAATTTAGATGTTAAGATGAAAATTTTTCTCTTTTTCAAATATTGTCACTTAAAAAAGTTTATATTAAAAGTTTACTAAGCTTAATAGAAATCTCTGATTGCATTTTTCAATTTAAAAAATTAAATTAAGTTTAACTCACAGCAACAAATGTACCTTCACCGTAAAAAATTTCAGATAAAAACGAAAAGTTAACTCACCAGCACATTAGATACGTATGCATGTTTGTTTATCACAAGTATTGTTTTTCATCACATATTTATTAATGTTCATTTTATTTTTCACAAGTAAATTTCATGAACACAAAATTTTTTGCTTTACAAGCGAAAGTCACCTTTCAAAGACCACTGTCTGCTTCTTCAGAACCTAAGAAAGTGCTTCACTTAAACCTTTTTACTATCGTTTTGCGCTTGTTTAAAGAAAAAAGGCTGATATGAGCCATAATCTTTCGGCAAAAAATTGTTAATAAATTCTCAATTGATATCGTTAGTTGTTTAAGTCTGAAGAAAGAGACAGTGATCTCTGAAACAAGAAACTTGTGAACAAAAAATTGCGTTAATGAAAATTATTTTTGTCTGGTTTGTGTGTACCAGTTCCTTATCATTTAAGTAACTCTTGCAAAATGAACTTTTAATGGAAATGAACAGATAATAAGCTGCACGACGGATGAAAATGTTGTTTTTAAACGCCGTTTTCTATTTTCTCAAAAAGAAATTTTAATGATTGAAGCTGCAAAGCTTTTTGTTTTGCTGCAGGGTTGACGTGTCAAAAAAATAAATTTCTAAGGTATGGTAATGATTTTGAAAAGAAAAAATTATCTTTAAAATTAGTCTTAATGGTTCGCGGCGGGAACAAGGCTTGTGGTTGTGAAAAGAAATGATAATTAAAATGTGTTTCTTCACTTAACTTTAAGAAGCAAAATGCGTATAGGGTAGGCGATTAACAATAAAACATATGAACACCCTGAAAAGTAGAAAATGAGAGCGAGCCTTGTAGTGATGTTCAGTAATTGTAATCAAATATGTCACTTGATTCATTTGATCAGAAAATTTTCACATCATTTTAATAAAAAAGTAATCAACTATTGATTAAAAGAAAAACTGTTTTAAAATCACATCGATGAATTATTCATTTAAGGAATAAAATCACATTCATTATAATATAAACGCTTGAATTCGATCATAATGCAAAAATGTTACATCAATTGTAAAATTTCATGAATTGATTATTAATTATTTCGTGAAAGTCAATTGAAGTAAGTTTCAAACAAGAAAGTCTCAAAAGTGTATTAAATGAAGAGAAACAGAAGAGAATCATACTTTAAAGGGAAGCGCTAATCCCTTAAGTTTACAAGAACCCAAAATGAGTTTTTAGCTCTTTCGCGGAACACATATGCATTATTATTTTTATTTCTTAGCGATTGTAATCAATAAAAAACTCGAACTATCGTACACAAGAAAGACGAAAGATCGCTGTCTGCTCGCCAACCGTCGGTTTACTGTTCGCGCGCTGGACGCAAGCATCGATCGCTCGATGATCGCGCAATTGGTCGCTCGTGAATTCGCTTTCGACCAGTTCGCAGAGACGTGTAAAGCAAGGCGATATCGGCAAATAATTCGTCGCACAAAACTGTGGACCCTTTGGACACTAAAAACATTGTCAGAGATTACTTTCTTGAGCAGTTGAAAAGAAAAGACTATTTCATATTTTAAAATTTTTTAATTAAAAGCTTTTATGAGTTTAAAGCTTTTTAAATATATTTAAAAATTTGTGGAGCACATTACTCTTAATGAAAACACTAATTTGAAACGTTTTTTTAATGCCAATCATCAAGTTTCATTCATGATAAATTAGTACCTGTCATGCCTTTTATTTATGGAAAGTTTAAAATTGCTTTCAATTTTTCATTTATCTTTGACAGCTTTTGGCCTGTCGCCATGTATTTTAACGAAAATTAATATTTTAAATTTTTTGTTTTATAAATACAGCCGATAAAAATCGGCGCTTTTGTGTATGGAACGAGAAATGCATAGTGATGCAGTAAATGGCATAAAAAAGTTCCGAAACTTTCTCTCTTAGGCGCTTAATTATTTTTTACTGTACAATAGTTAGTTGCGTTAGTAGTGTAGCGAATTCGCTCGCTTCTGTTAATCGCGTTTCATCTCGGTGGTTGTTTATCGCAAGAAGCGGAAAGGATTTATATTCAAGCAAGAAGCTTTCGTTTCAAAACAAACTCTTTATTCACTCATTTACCATTCGCTGATTGAGAACATTTTTTGCTCCTTGTACTTTTCAAATAAAATGAAGAACTTATGATCGACTACTCAATCTCTTTTTCTACAGCTTCGGAACAATTATTGGTTATTTTGAAGAAAAAGTATCGAAAGAACTGGTTTCGACTGGCAGCGATAGCCAATTGCACCCACAAGAAGATAAGATAAGAATAAGGGAGGATATGTTTCGGCCTATAACCATGCCTCTTAAAAATTCATTCGATGCCGAGTTTTATTTTCGCGCAAAGCACATTTCAATCGTTAACATTTTTGCAATTCTTTGTTAAGTTAAGTTCAAATTTTTAATTGCAATTTAATTGACAACTGTGAGTAAATTCAGTTTTTAGAATCGTAGAATAGAAACTTAATTTTAGTGGGTGCATCAAAAAAATGAGCACTAAAAATTGTGACTTGATATTTTCACAGTATCAAGTTCTTTTTTATGATGATTTAATTTTGAAGAAATTTGTAGTTTTGTCAATATAAAAATTTTTTGATTTAGAGTGATCACTGGTGCCCAAGTTTTCGTCAATTATGAATTGAAAACAGACTTAATTAAAGTTCCTCTACAAATGTCTTTCCTATAAAAATTTTAATTTTTATCATTTGTTGAATATGCAAAACCCTAGCAAAGTTTGATAAAATATATGCGAAATTTATTATTATCATTTGTACATAGTAAAGCTCTGTAAGTGTGTAGCTGTAAAAATACAAAATTACCATAGACAAACCTTTCAAAGCTAACCGATTGTAAATACAACTCATCATAAAGAACACTTTCCTAAGGTATGAAGATGCGTACAGTGGTTTCTGAAAAGCAACTTTTATTTGCAAAGAAAAAACTTTGCATTCATAAAAATTAATTTTTAAAATTTTTTTTATTTGAAAAATGCAATCTCAGTTTTTATTAAGTTTATTGTTGTTAATTCTACTTTTTACATAAACTTACAACTTGATAGTGAAATGTAAAAATTTTTAAAGATGGAAATATTAGTCCGCAGAGTGTTTTTTCTTAGCTGAACGTTTTCTCAAATTTCTCAATTTTTTTTCAAATGCTCAGTAAAATCAGAAACAAATTTAAAATTAAAAAAAATGTTGCAAAAATTAGCCATTTAAGTTTTTTCGATGCGAATTTGATTATGTGAAAAGAAAAAATCGATAATTCGACTTTTGCAATGAAGTATTCTTTCACTAGTAAAATGTATGAACATTTCAAAATAAAATGTTTCGATTATCGAAAAGTAAGCTCAAGTGCAAAGCATCACGAATAATTGAGAGTCTCGTAAAAGTTGCTTTTCTCACTTTCGATAATCGAAACCTTTTATTTTGAATCGGTTGTACACTCATGTCCAATAAAATCTTTTCACTTCACTTAAAACACGCTTTATTGCAAATCAATAGATTGAAAGATTTTATTGGACACGAGTGTACTTTTTCTGATCACGCAAGTGCATAAAAGATAATCACTCTAAATCATCAAAAATTAAAAAAAAATTTTAAAGTTTGAACTATACAATAACATTTTTATAGTTTTGAAAGATTTGAAAACGTTTTGCTCTCTTTCTTTAGGTCATTGTCAGCTAAAATTTACATCTTAAAGTGAAGTTCTTCATGGATTCACCTATGATGCGATTTTTCATTTGTGAAATGTAATGACAAAAACAAACATTTTTTGATTTTAAACATAATTTTATAGCAAAAATTATGTATATGAACAACAAAGTGAAAGAAGCAATGAAAATAAGCAATCAAAGTTTTTATTTTTATAACATTTTTCTATCATTTTCGGCTAAAAAAAAAACAATTGTTATAGGCGTTTCAATTATTTTTCTTAATCATTTTAAACGCCAGTATATTTGACAAATCATTTTGTATTGATTTTTTCCAACAATTGGTTACCAAAAACTACTCAAATGCGAAAATATCTTTAGTGGTCAATGTCTAATAGTCAAGTGTGAAAAATGTCTTCTGAAAGTCTGATCTGTCGGAAACAAATATTACCTAATACTCATATAATCATAAACAGTAATTCATTTTAGCATTTTAACTAGCTTTTCGACATATTGTCAAAGTGGTTATTTTGTGCACATTTCTCAGCTTTTTGTATTTATGCCTCCGTTTTAAACCTACTACTCATTGCGAGAGTAGTAGGACCAGACCCAGAAAGTAAAAAAATCGCGTACTTAGTATTTCATTTTCGATGAAAATGGCAAATCAAATCTGCATTGCGGCATGAAAAAAAACAGCTTGAAATAGCTTTAATAGATTTTAATAGATTTTTTAACTTTTGATCATTTTTGAAATTCAATTATACCACTTACTTTTACTAGCATTAGAAATTAACATTTCATTCAAACTATAATTGAATAAAGTTGATGCCGTTATTTGAAGAATTATTATTTAAAAAGTACCTTTTCGAGCTGAGGCTGGCAAAATCCTATCACCACCTCCACGCGGTGCCGGCTGGATTCCAACCAACGGTGAAGGTCTTCGATGTCAGACGGAGCGACGCGCCGGTCGGAGTATTTTTCTGTCGTATCCAAATGCAATGCAATGTCAATTCAAAATAATTCGAATCATGCTAGGGCGTTCCCCTCAGGCGACGCGCGCCGTCTTCGCTCAAACGACGTGACAAATCGGCGAGGGCTACCTGCCAGCGGACGAGGTAGGCTAAAGAAGCGAGTCCAACTACAACTACGATTGGGAACAATCAACATTGGAACAATGACTGGACGAAGTCGAGAACTAGCTGACGCCCTCAAATCCCGCCGCATCGATATCGCATGTGTCCAAGAAACCAAGTGGACTGGAACGAAGGCGAGGGATATTGGTGAAGGCTATAAGCTACATTACAATGGCACAAAAGCACAGAATGGCGTTGGTATAGTGGTCAGCGGAAAACTCAGGGACAGCGTGGT
>NCKU01002656.1:0-18129 GCA_003675995.1 Dinothrombium tinctorium | reverse complement strand
TTTTATTCGCAATTTGGTTATCGAATTGTATGGCTGCGATTAACGATTGTTCACCATTGAATCCGAATACAACAGAAGTGAAAGAATGGTTCACCGTTTACCTTCTCTACATATTCTTAATGTTAAAAGTGGTTGAAATCGGTGTGAAAAATCTACCGCGTTTCAAAGATAAAGAAATGCTGTTACATGGAAATTTACCGCTGGTTACAATGAAAGGTATAATAGACGCAACATGTTTACTTCTGGTTCTTAAGTATCATCCTGGTGGGTTATTCTATTTCTTCTGTATGTTCGATGGTTTAGCATCGATTATAGAATATGCTTATCAAACACTAGTTTTAGCAAGTCCTGAAATGAGACCAGGACCCATTTGGCACACCATGGTAAGCTGTGTCCGCTACGTTCAGTATTTTTGTGTTATGGTCCACGCGATTTTCTTCTTGATGAAACCATCCTGTTTATCACCTCATAATTTACTCTTTGTGCAGCTTGCCTATGCCTTTACGCAATTAATTATCACCATAAAGCTTGAAAAGAATTTCTACAGAAACCAGTCCGCATAAATTATTTCAATTTGTTTAGTGATATGTGATTTGTAATCATTTGAATTGTACAATTTAAAGTCTAATTTAATCATTACCCACAATGCCAGTAACAATGAAAATCCCAACGTGAAATTTTTCTGCCGGCAAAGAAAAACCAAATGTTTGTCATTTTAAAATTCAAAATAAAAAATGATTAATTCTGTTCAGAAAAAAAAGAGAGAATCAGCATTGAAAGTAATACGAGCAATTATTTATAAAAGGAAAAACAGATTTAAAAATGATTAAGTGAATAACTCGACTTAATAAGTAATTGTGCACGTTTGGTGCAAAAAAATATTAAATCACGCAAAAGGTTTTCAAGTATAAATTGCGTCACCGCAGAAAGTTTCCTCTTAAAAAGGTGAGAACACTGTTTTCAAATGTGTATTCCTTATAAAAAGTGATTCCGATGAAAAGCTAGCCTCCGCGAAAAGGTCGCAGAACAATGTTCCCATTAATGATATTTCCAATACATTTTCGAGTAATGCTTATTGATTGGTCTTTGTTTAACAAATCGTCTGAATTGTGTGTTGCTGTCAACTTGCGCAAAAACTCCGATTTTTTAACTGACTATAGTTGTATTCATGCTGTTTTTCTTTTATTGTCGATTCTTTTGATAGCTACTTTGTTAAAAAAGAGTGACGCATAACGCTGATAAAAATAAAATTAACGACGTATACAATTGGTTTTAAAAAATTGTTTAGCTCTAAATGTTTCAAAATAATTTTGATTTACAAATTGAGATCAACGTATACACTTGATTCAAATGATTAAAGTACAAAAAGCATCGAAATCGCTAAAATTTATTTACATCAAAATTACGACGTAAAAATCACTTCTTTCGCGATTACTGTACATAAGTTTTTCTTTCATTTTTCAATGATTACGTTTATGTCACTTATTAAAGTCTTTCGCTCAAATAAATCGACGAAATTAGTTCATAAATTATTTTACACTAGATGCATTTATAGAGGGAGTGAAACGCCCGCTTTAGGACCCGCTTTACCCAATTCGGGAGTAGAATCGCGAAAAGAACTCGTTCTTTTCGGCGGCACCGGTGCTTGCTTTGCTTTCAAAAGCGCACTGTTCGCTATTGGCCTCGATGGTACGGGACATTGTTGTGTAGAATTATTATTGCCGCTTGGAGTGTTGCGTCTCCTTAATTTGACCACAGTTGACTTAGTCGTTATTATTCCGGTGGAAGACGGACCAATGTTTATGTTCATCGCGCTCCACACGGGTTGAGTTTTGCCTTCGACTAGCGAATGTACGTTCGGTGTGGAGCCCGAAAATTTTTTCACACGTAGATGCAATGAATTGTTTGATGGGACATTATTGGAAGTGGTTGCTTTCAATGGATTCGCTAATGATTGCTCCAGCAACTGTTTTTCAACTTCTTCTGTAATACTGTAATTTTTGGCAATTGTTTCGAGAGTTTCACGCATTTCTCGAAAAGTTGGACGTGTGTTAGGATCCCACTGCCAACTTTGCTGCATTAATTCATATATTCGAGGAGGGCAGCCGGGCGGACATTCCATTCGATAACCAGATTCAAGCATATGGTAAACGTCAGTTAACTCTACTCCTGGGTACGGAGACATCCCGTATGTCGCAATTTCCCATAACAATATACCGAAAGCCCAAATATCAGACTTTGTTGAAAATTTATTGTAGGCCAAGCCCTCGGGCGCTGTCCATTTGATCGGAAATTTAGCTCCTGCATGTGCTGTGTAAGTATCGTCGCGCATAAGTCTCGCTAATCCGAAATCTGCCACTTTCACCACGTGATTGTCGCCAACGAGACAGTTTCTAGCTGCCAGATCACGATGAATGAAATTACGCGATTCCAAGTACTCCATCGCGGACGCAATCTGTGTGGCCATATTCATGAGCACTTTGGCGTTCACTACTTCACGATGACAATTTCGCAAATAGTCGAGTAAATTTCCGTGTGACATGAACTCAGTGATAATATAAAATGGAGGCTCTCGAGTACAAACGCCGAGCAATTGCACAAGATTTGGATGCTTCATTTCTTTCATAATACTCGCTTCTTCGAGAAAATCTTTCAAAGCCATTGTGTCCTCTTTCAAGGTTTTGACAGCAACTTTCAAATTGTATCTCTTCCATAATGCTTCATACACGTCACCGTACTGTCCGCCTCCGAGTTTGTGTCTCATTATAATATCAGTTCGGTCGATTTCCCATTCGTCCGGTTCCGGCGAAAGAGCGAAGAGCGTCGGTTTGTTGCATTTCGGTGCAGGATACAGCAGCATTGTGATCAGTCCATCCGCTTGCATACTGTGATGATGAACTAACTCTGCCAATGTGTTGAATCTACATTCGCTAGTAACATAAACCTTTCCTTCAGAGTCTTCATTGATGCGATAATGATACACGCGACCATCGAACCTAAGCGAAATAGATCGTTGACCAGGCGATGATTCGCTTTCACGAACGAGAAAAGATCCATTTATCCCAGAAGAAAGCAAGTATTCGGCATCACTTCGCGATATTTGGCCGTGGTACCAAGAATGCTTATCTAAACTGTTTACTGGAGTGATATAATTGGATGGCACCCAACCGACTAGACCGCTGCTAGATTTAGCTTCGCACCATTCTCCCGATTTATTGTACGACAATACTTTCACTTGTTCACCTTTCTTTAGCGACAATTGATTCTCGCCTCCGGACTGGAATTCGTATAATGCGACAAACAATTGTGGATCTGCTGTTTCGTCGCTATTGCTGCGCTGCTCTTTCGGTTCGATTTGATGCAAATTTTCACGCGATAACCAGCGATGATTAGTGGTGATCCCGAAAGAAGCTGTACCGTTCAATGCGATCGGAGGTATAGAGATGTCTTCGTGCGTGAAAGGGATGAGATCGGCTCGAGAGCAATGATCCAACGGTATATCGGGCAGTGGTCTATTTTGTAACGTTTCTGCAAATGAGAGGAGATTGTTACACAGATAAAAACGATAAAATAAGAAAGTAGAGCAGGGATTAGAAAACGAGCGAAACTAACCGTTGTGTTCGAGAAAAATATTACTTAATTTATAATTTTGACTATCTTTCGATCGACTCCTCTGCGTGTGTTTACTTCTGCCGATAGTGGCAATTCGCGAATTACAATGCACCAAATCGCGATTAGTGGCGTTTGATGAAGACGATGAGTAGAGATGCTGCTGCTGCTGCTGTCCTTTCTGACTGTTGATACTATTACCGCTGAGCGTTGCCGATTGTTCTTTGACCTGCTGTGCGCCCATCACTTCGCAACGAATGAACTGTCCGTTTTCACAGTCTTTATGCAACGTTCGTGCGTTTAAACACAGCACATACACAGAGTGAGACGCAGCGAGCGATTCGAAGAAGCGTTGCTTTCGCAGAAAAAGAACAAAAGTTGCGAAAAAAGATCAAAATTTAGAAGAAATTTGAGGACGAAATCCGCGATTCGGATTTGTGGTCGACTGCTGTCATCGCGCAAAATGAGCAAACGCGCAGTTGTCGTCACACGCACAGCGCCACTCACCTTACGCACGCTACCGGTTGTTAAACCAGGATTCGAGGGGCTGGTTTCGAGTGCATCGTACGAACGCTCAGCTCCTTTCACACCACTCTGCCTATCTACTGTCACCTCAACCGTCCTCACTCATTCGCCACTCGTGTCACGGATTGAAAAACTTTTTTCAATCGCTCTTTTCATGTGTCAAAAATTACTTTTCACAAAAAAAGTTTTTCTTCGGCTTTTTTGCTTAAGTTACAAACACCGCAAAAATGGTTTTCACGATAAATTTGTTTCAAAATGTATAAGCTTTGCACAATTATCGATCAATTAAATGGCCATATTTCGCTTCGTTGATTAATCAACTTTTTTCAAGTAAAGCGATTGCGTTTTTAATACGTGACAATAACAAAAACAATAGGTGAATTGATTGATTAAAATTTTTTAAATACTTTTTTACACTAGCATACGAGTTAAATTTCGAAATCATATTTCATGTTTTCTCATCGATTACATCCTTTGAAATGAAGCAAAACAATACAGCAACCTTCTTTCTTCCTTCAAACATTTTCGAGTCGCATTCAAACCCTTTTTTGGTGTTCATTCATCACCTCTTTTCGTTTAATTGTTTATTAACGCTCAGCCCTTAATTAAAAGTTGGATTGTAATGAAACAGCTTCTCTTAGAAAACACACGACACTCATTTCTCAAAGTTTACCCACTTTCATGAAAAAAAATTGATTCATGCTTGTAAAACAAGAAGCAATCATTTATTTCTTCCTGAATTTGAATTCGGTATATATCAATGAAAAAATGAACAATTATTTTACAAATAAAAAGTATGAATTTCTAAATGATCTAAATAACATGTGATTAAAATTTTTACGGAAAAAAGAATTCCGGAGAGGAAATATTTCAAATGGTGACAAAAAGAATTCAACGAAACTTTGCTGGCATTTTGTTTTGTGAGAAAGTTCAAAACAAAAAGCGTTTACAACAAAGGTAACCAATTACGTGAAATTCTTGATATATTTTATTGCATTTAACATCCGGATAAACGAAACTAATTAAGTCAATTAGATTGCTTATTATTGTTTTCCTGAGTTTTAAAGTTATTTTTTAATGCAAAAATTATCTTAATTTACCTTTTTAATTTTTACCTTTATTCAGAAGCTCCAAAAATTAAATGGCTCAAGAACAGAATTCAAGGTATAGCTTTACCTTTTAGTTCCTCCTAAATATAACAATGAAAATGACGAATTTCACGTTAATTTTTTGGCAAGGAGAAAGGATACGTTTTAGTATGAAAGAGAAATTTCGGGAAGGTTTCACATAATTCACGTGATCATCACCATTTAGAATGTTTAACGATAAGATAAAAAAAAGATTTAGAAGCGATTCGCTTCGAGTTTACTTACAAGATTTTTAGATTTAAATGTTATGAACAATTTTTCATAACATTTAAATTATGTAAAAATCATAAAAAAATGTCAAAAATTGTTATTCAATTTTAAAGTGAAATCGATATTGTCGATTAAATCCCAAAGATGCAACACGAAAATGGAAAACTGTAGAATAACTGTTGCAAAATTGAATATGAATGCAACTGGAAAATGAAAAAGGATTGAAATTGAACATTCAAGAAGGATGAAAAAATATAGCAGAAAGAAGCCAGGTTTACATAAAGCGATGGCTGCCATTATATTTTAAAAAAGAAATTATAATCATATTCATGATAAACATTAAAAATATTTAACATTTTCTATTCAATAGAGATTTAGAAGAGCATAGTTAACTTAGAAGCGACTGAGTCGCCTTCTCAAGATCCCAGTTATTGGAAGAAAGAGCAACGCGAGCTCTATCTTCATCCACTTTCATAATTTCCATTAATCGTTGTATTTTGTAATCAAAATCTGGGTAACGCCATTTATCGAACCCTGTCATAGCGTAAACAGAAGTCCAATGTTTGGCGGTTAATTTAAACATTTCGTACGAATCTTTGTACTGTTTAGCGACAACAGCATCTTGAGGGTCATCAGGTTCAGCTCCAGATAACAACGCTTGAAGCGA
Organism: Dinothrombium tinctorium; assembly: GCA_003675995.1. Lineage (NCBI taxonomy): Eukaryota > Metazoa > Arthropoda > Arachnida > Trombidiformes > Trombidiidae > Dinothrombium > Dinothrombium tinctorium. The sequence continues at coordinate 11,970 of NCKU01002656.1, read as the reverse complement.
TAGAAGTACTGTTCGGATAGTCATCGCCGCAGCCCATTGATCTTTTAGTATATCCAAGCAAATAGCGCCTGTAACCGATGAAATATTCGGATGCCATATTTTTGTCAAAAATCGTACTTTCGGCGGATTGAATGGATAAGTTTCTGGAATCTTGATATCGAGATGAAATATGCCGCCTTCATACGGTGTGTCGGGAGGGCCTGCATTTCATTAAGAATTCAAATATATAAAAACGAAGGAATTTAGAAATGAGAGTGTACGAACCGGAAATGTAACCCCTGAGGTCAGATAAACTATTGTTAACCAATTCAATTGAGATTAAATTCTTTTGTGACTCGTCTGATTTCGTCACTTCGCTGAACTCGCGTTGAATTCGTTGCGTTGCAATATTAGCCATTGAATTGATTTAATTTTCAATGTTTTACTAAAGTTGGTTTCCCTTTGTTGTCAAAAACCGTAAAAACAAAAGGTAGAATTAAGACGACGAAAAGCAAAACGATGGCTGCAAAAAAGAGAGGAAAAAGAATGACACCGTGAAACAAGCATTCGAATGCCTATTGTTGCATCGCGCATTTAATCGAACACTAACCTGAAGCGTTCGCTTTGAGTTGTTTCGTTGAGCGGCCGGAAAACGGCGTTGATTAGATGTTGTCGAAAAAATTTTGAAATAAAATATTTTTTACACTTTTTGCAACGACTGAACACGAAAGTGTTTTCGAATCACGTGCTCTCCGTTCGCTGTGCGTTCGTCAGATTTCGCTTCCTGCGTTCTCTCTTCGAATGGCGGAGCGAACGACGCGCAGCGCGACCGATTGCCCCCACCTCTTCTTCATTGAGCCTTTCAAAGTTAAATAAATTTGATCTTATTTTAATAAAGAAACAAATCAAAAAGCTCCAGAAATAGGCAACTCTTCTAACAACTTATGTTGTGTTATACAAGTTACAATTTGAAAGTAATTAATTACAAATTAAATTGCTATTTTCAAAAAGTAATTAAACTACACTAGCATTCCACAATCAAGTAGATTAAAAATGTTCTTAAATAAACGATGTGAAAAAAAAATTGAAAAATGTTTAATGCCCGACATGTTCACAGACTCTGAATCTTTCTATCTCAAAATTTTGTCATAATATTTATCAAATGTAATTAAAAACTTTAAACTTATAATCAGGGACACGAAAATCTTCCCATTGTTGCACGTGAAGTCTATCGAATGTTTACAACAACGGGAAGATTTTTATGTCCCTCAGTGTATTAATTGCTTCTTCGGAAATTATTACATTAAAAGCGTAATAAAAATTTAATAATCATCTTTGCGACATAGCTACAATGAAATGCTTTTGCTCAGCTGGAAGCAAAAATTCGCTTTTTAGTTAATTCTTTTAATACACATTTATCATGAGTAAGTACAAATACAATTAAGGCTTGGATTTTGGTGGATAATTATGATTATGATTGTAATAATTTGTAATTTTACTACACTCTTTATGATTTAAAAGAAATTTCAACTGATATTTAGAGAATTTCTAGAGTAAAAAAAGCATCTACTTGTTAAAATCAAATGCGTCAAACAAAGTAATAGAGCATACGGCAAGAATTGCTCACCAGGACCGCAATGAGGGAATCTAGTTAAGGGAGCGCAATGAGCGAAAAAATCAATTCTCTAATTTGAGAAATTATTTTGCCTTCTGCTATAGAGACACTAGTCTTCTGAAAATTATTCCTTAATTTTGCATTTACATCTTGATACCTTCCTGAAAAAAATTCTCCTGAATTTGAAGAGTCTGTACTTATCTATCATAAAACCAGTATTAATATAATAGATTAGCTTTTAGATTTGCAGCTTTGCTAATTATAATACTATCGTTGGTTATCTAACTAATCCTCAACTGAGTTATCAAGATTTATCAGATTTATTTTTGATAATTCTACTTATAATTACCCAACTTTATTCTCAATGTAGTACAATTATGACAATTCACTACTGCATTTATTTTTCTTCTATTTATAATTCTCTCGTTAATAATTCAGTGCATTAATTGTCTGTTAGTGTGTCTGTTAATAAAGATTCATCATTGTGAGTTCCTCTTCTTGATCTTCGTACTGACTTTCTCTCTCAAAACCCTGAGCAACAAATACTTAAGATGCTTAAAGATTAAACTTTAAAATTTTTGTAAATTTCGCAAGATTCTATTTTGACCATGAACAAATGTACGCACGCCAATTTAAGATTTTCATCATTTTTTTCTTTCCCCTTATAAAAAAATATTTTGATCATTAATTAGGAGGGCAGTTTAAAACTTTGCCTTGTAAGAGTGAGAGTAGTTTTTCGAAGAACGATGGAGGCGAGGAGTTCGAAGACACCTCTTCTATGATTGTGCTGAAGTAAGCACTCATTCCGATGGAAACGAGGATTTCGCTGTCATTTTTTCGATAAAACAATTTAATAGCTTTTTTCAATTTGATTTCTGCAATTACTAAACGGAAATTATTCGCATTCCTCGTTGGAGTAATCCATAAAATTCAGTCATTTCTTGTCAAATTGTTTACCCGGTTTGACAGAAAACAGATAATTTCTGTACACACAATTTTTTCATTATGTTTTAAGCGATAAAAATAAAAAAGTAAAAGCTAAACATAGCGATAAGTCTGCAGTAGATTAAAAACTTTTTTATCTTTTTGACCTTTTTTTCGCAACATTTTATTTGACATTAGAGTAATGAATTGATCGCAGATATCAATTTGATCGAATAGATGGTGCGTGCTTTCAAACATTTAACGGCATTAATTGAAATTCGCAAAATTCACATATTATCGTTTGCGAGCGATACGTTTAGAGCATTGCGGCTTTGCGCTTGACTGCCAGCAATAGCTCCTCACTCGTCGATCGGTTGTGAGGCGGGCGCTGCTTTACTAACCGCTCACCTTGTCGGCTGAATACCTGCTCAGGTGTCGTTTGTTCGCCGACCAAAAGCGAAACACAGCAGAGCCAACGAATACACATTCAGCAGGCATTAATACATAGCGCATAGCATCGACTGACCATTTTTGAGCGCGATGATCATTCCAACACTGCTGGGTGTGTGCTGTTAGCGTTTGTTTTTGTTACCTGAACTCGCAGCGAATGCTTAATAGCTAAAGCAGTGCGAACTCTTTGTGTGAGAAAAATCAAAGGTAAGTTTAAGCAAAATCCATATCTGAAAGGGTGTGGCATTGAATATATCTTCACCGATCTCTTATCTGTTCTAGTCTAATCATTCCGAAATGGCACTTTCAACCATTTCCGGTGGTAGCATCGAAACCGTCGACAGAATACGCAAAAATGCGAATTCTTACATCTCGCGACAAATGTATATTGCCGCATTGGTCTGTCTTCTCGCCTGGATTTTGCTGATAATCGCATTCGCATCGCCTTATTGGTTGTCTTCATATAAGTATACATACTCTTCGTTCGTACGCTTAGGTCTGTGGGATTTTTGCTTTCGCGATTTTCGACATCCGTATTTTCAATACGACGAAAAATTCGACGGATGTCATTGGGTGTACAGTTCGAGATATCACAATATCAGGGATTGGTTGCAACCAGGTATCGTACGCAACTATCATCTTCATTCAATACACGAACGCCAATTAAAACTAATTTCTATTTCTCTCTCATCGAAGGGTGGTTCATTTTCGTACAAACAATGATGGTTTTTGCGCTAATATTCTCATTAGTTTGTTTAACTACACTCGCATTCATTTTCATGCTTTTCTTCGTAAGGTACCAGTTCATTGCCATCGGAATTGCATTCATTCTCGAAGTAGTCACAGGTACACCACCAGAGCAATTGTCACTAGCTTTTAACCCTCGTATTTGATCATTCATCGCTTTTCTAACTGACGATTTTCTTCTTTAGCATTCCCCTTATTTTTAGCCATCACGGTGTTCGGCGCGATGGCGTTCAACCGCTCCTGGTTGCTCTATCCGCAATTCAACCATCTCGACTGGTCTTATTACGTAGCAATTGCATCTTTATTGTTTCACTGTGCTGCTGCACTGCTTTTATGTCTCGAAATGTTCCGGGCACACAATCGACGGCGAAAGCAAAACAATTTGGTTTACAATATGGATAACAGGTTCTAAACAGTTATTCAATTATAACCAAACTTTTCTTCCAAAAAGCAAGCAAAAAATTGTTGCTTTTTAAAGTAAAATAGTAATGTAATATACTTAAATCACATTGTTATTAGTTAGTTCATTAATTAACCTTTTCGGTCGTGTAAATTGCACCTTTTTCTTTCTTTAATTAAAACCGCTGGTGTTTTGTGATCGTTGAGTGGTCAGTTTTACTTGAACAAACAGAAAAGCATTGTCCGAATACTTTGTGTATGTATACGTTGAAAAAATTGAAAATTTTTGCATTCATAGGTCGCCGGTGCATTTTGGTCAAGCTTCGTACGAAACACGTCCGATGATGGCCGAAGTTCAACAGCAATCGGTTCCTGTACGACAGCAACCGTATTTCACTCAAGTATAAAATGAAATTCCGTCCGAACAATTTAAATGAATGTGTTCTGCACAAGCTTCTCTGATAATCATAAGTTGTACGAATCGTAAAATCAGGCGTTATTTTTACGAGCTTTGCAATTTTTTCTCACATCCATTCATTCGATGCAACATTTGTCAATCTCATTCATTTTTGTTTCAAAGTTTATTCAACGATGTTAAGTACAATTAATAATTACTTAATAAGTGATTGGACAAAAATCAAAATGAACAAATGCAAATAACATAGGGAGCAAATCGATCGCATCACCAAAGATAAGATATAAGCAATTTTTTTTAAACGAATCTATGGTTCAAGTAGTTAAGAATTTACTTGAACATAACTTGTGATTTGCAATTGTGAAAATCAGATTTAATCGAGAGGCACGAATTCAATTATTAACTTCATTAAATTGTAAAATCAATCTAATCATTTTCGCATTAATGCTAATTAAATTTTGTATCATTTGTAAATTAATTATTTTTATTTGTATTGTTTATCAAAAATCCGTTTTTAAAATTTTGATTTCTTTTCAACAAAATGATATTGTAACTTATCGTGTTGCATTTATTTTCATTTAAACATTTTGAAAATTCAAACAATGCGTAATTTGAAAGTTTATGATCATATTTGCCGCTTTTCTAGTTCGAGTTCAAACATGCATTCTTACTTTTTGCAAGTTGTATTCCACGCTTCGGTTTCATATACATTTTCACATCTATTGAAAGATCAGGATCGATCGCGCGAATTGTGTTTAACATTCTTCGTTGAATGTCTGGAATCGCCTCTTTCAAATGCCCAGCAATATTCAAAGCCAATTGGCATTTATCGTAAATACTTAAATTTTTATAAAACTCGGTCGCCTATTGATGAAAACGTTTAAGAATATTTGAGTGTTTGAAGAAGGAAGCAAAAGAATACAATTACCTGCATCATATCGTATTTTGAATCGAAATCGTATCTATCAACTGTCGACTCGTCCAAAGTGTATGAACTTTCTTTATAAACCGAATTAAAATCAGCATTTAAAAATGAGTTCGGATAATAATTGGGCATTCCTGCATGATTATCATTTAATGTTGCAACACCATCTCGATCAAGCGGAGTGATCACTTTGTTGATCGGTTCATTAATGGGTAATTGGTTAAAGTTAACGCCGAGTCTAAAAATTTTGAAATTCAAAAAAGTAAAATGAAAATCTGCCTCAATTGATTGGATATGATTTGTACCTGTAATATTGTGTGTCAAGATATGAGAAAAGTCGGGATTGCAAAAGCTTATCTGGAGATGGCTCAATTCCAGGTGGCATATTCGCAGGATCGAATGCTGCTTGTTCAACTTGAGCAAAGTAATTTGATGGGTTTTTATTCAATTCGAGCTCACCAATCTCAATTTCTGGAAATTTATCTTTGGGCCATAGCTGGAAAGAAATGCGTAAAATTTATGGAAAAACTAATTTGAAATCTTTGCTAAAATCGCTTACTTTAGTCGCATCAAATGGATTGAAATCATTTTGTTTCGTTTGTTCTTTGGTCATTAATTGAATTTTAAGCGTCCATTTAGGGAATTCTTTCCTAGCGATTGCATCATATAAATCTTTGAGGAGAAAATCTGGAGCCGTTCCAGCGGTTTTTACACCTTCCTCATTGGTCATGTTTTCAATTCCTTGCTGTGAATAATAGTTAAATTTGCAAAAGATATAATCGCGTTCAGCATTGACTAATTTGAACGCATGAACCCCAAATCCGTTCATTTTTCGATAACTTGCTGGTATGCCAAGATTAGAGTACAAATGCAGCATTTGTAAAGCCGATTCATTTCGTAAACTAAAGAAATCCCAAACCATGTTTGGGTCGTGCAAATGAGTGGCCGGATTCCGCTTTTGCGAATGAATAAAGCTTGGAAACAGTTGACCGTCGCGAACGAAGAACACTGGCAAATTATTTCCAACTAAATCCCAAATACCTTCATCCGTGTAAAATTTAATTGCAAAGCCGCGCACATCGCGTACTGTTTCGGCAGCTCCGAGCTCGCCGGCAACTTGAGAAAACCGGACAAAAATTGGTGTTGTTTTATTGACTTTGCTGAATACGGCGGCTTTGCTATAATTTTGAATGAGCTCATTGGTCAGTCGAAACGTGCCAAACGCACCAGCTCCTTTTGCATGTACTACTCTTTCAGGAATGCGCTCGCGATCGAAATGCGCGAGTGACTTAAGAAATATTGTGTCTTCAAGCAACATTGGCCCCTGTCGGCCGATTGTCTTCGATCTCCGATCTCCGATCGGTTGCCCTTGTACTGTTGTCAGCACATCTTGCTGTCAATGTTTAAGCAAAAAAAATTAGTCGATTTTTGATCGATATTGAATCGAGAAGAAGCAATATAAAAGAAAGAAGAAAAATGAAGACGAGCTCAATAGTTGAATTACTCGCGAGAACAATCAATAGCAAAAGTAAACTCACCTTGCTATAACTTTGCGTGAATTTGTAGCATAAAAGTTGAGTTTTAGAATTTGAACAATAAAAAGAATTACGATCAATGTTATTCTCTCCATAAATCTTCGAAATTATCGCTAAAAATAAAACGAATAACAACTTTTTAAGACTCTTGTTCATTTTAAAATAGACAAAAACATTCGATTAACAACGAAATTTTCTGTACTAAAAAAGATTTATTCACCGGTGAATTCATATAGCATCGTGTCGTGCTATTTAAATAGAAGGCCGGTAAATAAAATTAAAAATTATTCGAGTTTTTTTTAACTAGATCTGATGTACAAAAATAGAAAACATCAATAAAATTAAATTTTTTCATCTAACTAACTCCAGAAAATTAGAGGAAACAATGAATACCATAAGACGCCCAAAATCTTTTACAACCAAATCAGACAAAGAATTAAATTTATTAGATTAATCAATCGAACCCTTTTTTAATCGAATTAATACAAAAACTATTCACGTGCTGATATCTAAAAATTAGGCATTTAGCACGGAACATAAAATGAGTAACTATATTTCAAACAATTATTCAGATTCCGATAAAGTTTTATATTTAAGCGTTAAATATAATAGTAAGTAAGAATGAATAAATAAAAAGAGTAAATAATTTTGCGTTTCATGGGAAGAAAATGGATTGCTCTCAGAAGAATTCTCGTTTTTCAGCCATGAGAAATAATAGTTTAAAAAAATTAAAAGTAAGATTTGACTTTAACTCAAATGACTTAAAAGAGAGTGGAGGCAAAATTAAACACGTTCATTTTACAAATGTTACGCCATCGCCTCTGAACATAATTAAGTAACATAATAAATTACTGTTTAAAAATCATTTCCCGTTCAAGAAAATTTTATATTTTCGTATATTTTGTCATTTCTTCAACGAATACATTTCCTTATGCTTCATTTTTATAAGATTCTAGTGTTCTGCAAATAAGTTGCTAAGGTAATTTTATTTGTATATTAATCTGGGCAAAAAAATTAAATGCACATAAAGTAAGTGTATAGCTCACCTGTCTAAAATAGTGCAGCAATTTTATTATAGTTTTGTAAGATTTATTTTGTCATTAGCGCCTATACTTGTGATTATATAATAAAACAAAATCAGCTTAAGATTAGGGAACGTTGCTAAATTTATTATAGAGAGATTATTACAACTGATGAACACTACAGACGCTTAATTCACTGTATTGCTTTGCAGTTAAACTCACTTTCGATTATCGAAACATTTTACTTTTGAAAACACACTTCATTGCTTTGAAAAATGCGATATCAAAATGCATATTTACATAAAAGGCAGCAATGACATTTGTTGCAATACAGTGAAATATGTTCTCAAAACAATGTTAGGTTGTACTTTTTTATGATCACGGTAGTACATTGAACATATATATTTCTACTTTACTCTCAAATTTTTTATCAAGAATAGTGGTTGAGTAAAAGCAACAAAGGCAAAACTTTTAAATAGAAGCAGAGTTGACAAACTATGAGATTAAGATTAGAGAAATTGCGAAAATGTAAATTCTTATAGCGATACGAGTAGAAGTTAAAATCTAAATTATTTAAATAACTCAAAAAAACCTCAAATTAATTTACTTATTTCCCGTTATTCACTTTTTTAAACAAATTTTGAAAACCAAAATGAATTAAATGGGGCTCTATCTTCTTTGATATTTTAATTTTATGTTCAAGATGATTATTTTCAACAACAAGTTTGGATTTTCAAATTCTATTAAGTTGTTCTTAAGCTAAGATCATAACTTTTTAGAAACATTAGTAGCGGTTTGAAATCTATCTTAAGCATAATTAATAAATAATGAACTCAACGAAAGAGAAAGTAGAGCATGTATGAATATTATCTATGGAAAAAATCAATAGACGTGGAGCGTCCACGCCTGCGTTCAGAGCGATAACGACAAATGTCTCTCAAGTATAAAATGCAGCAAACGATGAAATCGCTATTTTAGACAATCATTGTTTCGATACTCTACTTCTCTATTAGAGGCGAAAGAAATGGAATCAAAAGAACGCCGAAATGCTGAAGAATATAGAATTCAAATTGTGTGGCGCAAAGTTTTCTTTATGATCTATCTGCATTTGGGTGCATTATACGGCATATATTTATGCTTCACCGCTGCTAAATGGGGGACCATATTTTTCGGTAATTTAGCGTAATTTAGTAAAAAATTGAGTTTAAATAAAATTTGATTATTTTAACGATTCAGCTTACTTTCTATACTTATTCTCTGGTCTGGGAGTTGGTTCAGGAGCTCATCGATTGTGGTCGCATCGATCGTATAAAGCAACAACATTTTTTCGAGCTCTACTTTGCTTTATGGACTCGATAGCATTTCAGGTTTACCCCATTATACTTTTTCGCTCACTTACCCTAATGGAAAATTTTTTATGCAAAAGGCGAGCATCTTCGAGTGGTCTAGAGATCACCGGGTGCATCATAAGTATTCAGAAACAGATGCTGATCCTTATAATTCGAAGAGAGGATTTTTCTTTGCTCATATGGGATGGTTAATGGTGAGAAAGCATCCGAAAGTGATTGAAATGGGAAAAAAGATCGACATAAAGGATTTGCTCGATGACAAAATTGTGCAATTTCAACATAAGTAAGCATTATATAAGCTAAACATAGTAAAAAATTTACTACATCAAATTGAAAACTAATTCTACGTTCTCCAAACTTTTCAAGGTATTATCTTCCACTTTCATTCATATTTGCGTTCACCCTCCCTACCCTCATTCCTTATTATTTTTGGAATGAAACATTGGTTAATTCTTATTTCGTATGCGTCAATCTTCGCATTTGCTTTTTACACCACTGCGTATGGGTAAGTCGCATATTGGTATTCCGAGGTACGCCTAACAACGGAATATCGAATATTCCATTTTTAATATTTAAAAAGCAACTCATTCTTCGTTCATAATCGTTGTTTTCTATCTTCGTCTTTTTTATTTTTTTAAAACTTTTTAAAATATTTAAACGAGTTTTTTCGATTTTGATGCGGAAGTTTAAGCGTAGGTTTGATGCGAGTGTATTAAGCGGGTGAGGTAATTTGCATTATTTTAAAATCATTTTTAATTACAAACCTCTAATTTAAAACGAACTTAGTATAAAGAGATGTTCGTTTTTCGTTTAAAACATTTCTCTTCTTGCAGATTAAAAAAGTTGAAATAATAAATATAGTCAAACCTCATTTTTATGAACTCCTCGTTTTAGTGAATAATTTTTCATGCAAAAATTAGTTCATAAAAATGAGGTTTTACATATTTCGAGTAAATCGATCATAGAAGTAATAAATTTTCATTTTCAATTGCTTTCTAAGCAAAACAAACATTTTTCTTCGATTTCTTCCTCTGAGATTTTTTCTAATGGTATGCCGAATATGAATACGTTTTTTACTTTGAGTTCTGACAAATTGATGCCACTTTTTTGAAGCTAATTTAAATGTTTATTTAGCGAGACATGTTAATTTCTAACATCTTTTAGATTAATTTTCGATTTTGAAATATGCGAATTTTCAATTAATGCATCTTTATTTAAAAAAGCTCGTGAATTCAGCTGCTCATATGTGGGGATATCGACCGTATGACGTGAATATCGCTCCTCGTGAAAATAAGCTCGTATCTATTGGCGTCGCTGGCGAAGGGTTTCACAACTATCATCACACTTTTCCATGGGATTACAGTACAAGCGAAGGAGGCTGGAGTATTTGCTTCAATCTATCGACTGCATTCTTGGATTTAGCTGCGTTACTAGGATGGGTTTACGATCGTAAGAAGGTGTCGCCTGAAGTAATTAAGAAGCGCATGCAAAGAACGGGACAACTAGCCCACGGATGATCGCTTTTTGGTTTATCGATTCTCTCACTTAATACATTTAGTTAAAATTTGCATTCTTAAGCTTTTTATTTTATTCTATTCTCTTTCACTTTTTAAATCATTCTTTGCAAATTTATAATCGACAGCTTGCTTCTATAACTCACAAAGTGCAATAAACACCCACAGTTTATCTCAAAATTCATTTGTAGTTGTCAGAATTTTATTTAACTTTATTAGCAAAAGAGTAAAATGCAAAAGGTTGCTGTAAGAGCTACAAATGCGTTTATATATCCAAAAATAGTTAACACCCTAAGTGGGGAAAGTTTGACAAGATTTTTGTATTCTTCAAAGATACACTCAGTCGCACAGAAATCTTCTCATTGTTGGTGTTTTTATGAACAAAAAGACGAAAAGTGGATCTTATGTTAATTGCCAAAGCTTACCTCTGTTTCTGCAATTTTTTCCTACTCCGTATATGCTGCTTGCGTTTAGAACACTTATGGTTTGGATACTCGCGCTTTAGACACTCATTATTAGAGTGACTCGCGAATCGGACAATTAGAGAATTATAACCTATCATATAAACAAAACGCTTTTCGGTCTCTACAAAACTTCACTGTTTATTACTTCCACTCTTACTCTCGACTGCCCTTTAATTGCGCAACTCTAACAAACTGCTATAACACTAACAACGCGCTTCAAAAATTCGCACCATATGTGCAGCTACACGAAACTGGTCATTTTCAAGAGAGAAGTTGACCTGACGAGGCCCAACAGATAATGGGCGAAACGTTGTCAAAGTTCTAAACTGCAACGGTGCCATTGTGTAAGTGAAACTTAAATAATTTATTTAAAAATTTTTTAATTGTTCGAAATGTTAATAAATTCGCTAATTTTTGTTTACATAAATCCCAACAATGGGAAGATTTCTGTGCGACTGATTGTATATCCTGCGTCCCGTAAAAATCTAGAATAGCTTTAAATGATGATAACTCCCTAGAAATTGCTCAAATTTTTAAATTCTTTGATTTTTAAAAAAATGCACTCTATGCTAAGTATATAATTAAAAAACTCAACATTTGAATTATGTTTTTAAGCTTGTTTTTCAAAATCG
>NCKU01002655.1:0-18131 GCA_003675995.1 Dinothrombium tinctorium | reverse complement strand
ATTTTGCAATTTTGATATTCTCCAATCTGTGAGTTCTTCCTATGTTTTCATGTTTTTTTAAGCGCAGTGTTTTCTTTACAATGTTGACGATTTATTATTTCAAAAATCAAATATTTTTTCAAACTCTTGATGTTTTCCTAAGTTTTACTAGGCTAAACAAATATTCAATTCAATTTATTTAAAAACAATTTTCAATTAAATTAAGAAATAATCTTAAACATATAAAGTTTATGCAAAATGTTTTAAACTTTTTCAATTTCGTCACCTTCCTCGATTTATTTGAAATTTTTTGCAAATAAAAGAAATATGAATTCTCGAAAATAGACTTAAAATATTTAAATTTGATATCACTTGCACATGCCATAAAGCTGTTTGTCAAATATGAATAAGTAATTTCTCCGTAAATCGATTCCACATTGCTTATTGATTTGCAATCAATTAAATTTCTCTATTATTCTGTAACATGTTTCATTGCTTTAATTTGCGATAAAATGTTGAAATGTTGATAGAACTTCATTTCTTTCAACCAAAACGCAAATATAGTGAATGCCAAAAAAGTAATAATACTTATCTAGCTCTATTTAAAACTGCTTTATTTCAATATTAAACACATGGATAAGATAAGAAACTTTTTGGCTTTCGCTGTTCACTTAAAAATAATTGAGTCTATTGCTAGAACTCTACATGAAGCTTTCTTTCTTCTTATTTTCATCAGACTTATCTTCTTTATCATTTATTGTCTATCAAATAGAGCACTTCGCCACATTCAATGAATGACGAACCGCAGCTCGAACTTTAGGCAATTTTATCGTAATGTAAGCATCAATTGCTCATTACAATAAAAAAATTTTTGGTTTCGTTTATTTAAACAAGTGTGAAACAACATTAACTAAAGTAAAGCAAAATTTTGCCATAAGTTTTCTCAAACCATTGCGAATAAATTTCTCTATAGCGTTATATTCGAATTTCGGTTTTAAACCCAAAAGGCAATCGCGATAAAATTGATTTTAAACCAGATAATTATTAAAAATCACTTTTTAACGTAAATGAAATCAAGTGTTTGCTATAAAAATAGAATTCAACGTAATCATTGTTTGCTTTTACAATTACCTTATTTATTAGTGGAAATTTTTTAATCCAAACGAAACACTTTAATTATTTAACAAATAGAATTAGAACTTTGATTGACTAATATTTTTGCTTTTCACAAGTCAGCAGTTTCAAATGCTAAACTTTTTCATTTTCAGTCATTTTTCTATTTGCTCTGAAATAAAACATCATTCAAATTTCTAGAGCTTCGAATTCGCAAAAGTGACAACATTTTGCCCCTTTGTATTAATTGTTTAGTTTCGGAAAGAAAAAATTGTTTTTATAAATATTATCAAAAGCTTAATATAATAAAATAAGAGTAAAAAATAAGAAAGTCTCCGCTAGAATCATTGTAAATAATAATTCTCTATTTTCTCAGTATTTCATATTGTAACACTGTTTCCACGCCATTATTTGAGTTCTTTATATGCTTTGAAAAGTTTTATGCGACGAAAAATGTGAGACGATAAAAGTCACGTTTCAGACTTATATATGTCACTCACACACTTGAAGTTAATTTTTTGAAAACAAAAAGCTCTGTAATACGAACGCTGTGTTGTTTAAAAAACAAAAATTCGTGTAGACTCATTTTTAACATACACTCATTAACAGAATGTTTTTGATATCTTTTCCACACAAAGTCGCCAAATTTTTTGAAAATGATCGCAAAAAAAATCCAGCCACTCTGCCGAATGGCAGAATTTATACTGTCTTCATGAATTGATTTTTACTCTTTTGTAAATTGCTTATATCAAGAGTTAAAGCCTTTGCAAGTATAATTTTTATTGAATATCGATTAATTTCACCAGTATAATCATGAAACAATTGAAGCATTTCAACACTTGCTAAAAGCAAGTATTCAATTATAATTTCCACCATTTCTTCTGTTTCAGTCTGAAAAATATTTTTTTTTCTATAGTTTATAAAAGGAATGAAGCATAAACGTATTAAAAAGAATCAAATTTTTAAGTTAAAATTAGAAAATCTTTTAATTTAGAATTTAGAATCATTAAATTGTATTTTTGATGAACAGATAACACAAAAATCGTGACTGAACAAAAGTAGCTTAAATTTAAATTTTTAAAATGAGAATTAAGCTTCAATGAAAATCAAAAGTCTCACTTTAAAACCCCAGAGAAAAATTTGCACTTGATCAAAATGTAATTCAATATAATTCAAATATTTCAAAAACTATCTTTGCATTTGTAATCCGGTCAGATTATCTTACGATGCTATATTTAAATTGGATTAGAACAGAAATAGTGTCAAACTCTTTACCTCTTCGAAAATTTTGCAGTTTAACTTTTTTTGAATAAAGTTTTTTTTCCTATAGAGCGATAAATAAATATTTGAAAAACGAAAAGCTCAAAAAAAGGAAGAAGAGCTTCAAAATAAGCAAAATAAACAATTCAATTGATTGATGTCAGAAAAAATTCATTTACTCGAAGATTGATGCGTGAAAGAAGGAGAAAAAGTTTTCAATAAGCACGAATGCTTTAAATCTTTTCAACATCGCATTTATCTAATAAGAATTAGCTTCAATCTGTGCATAACAAGCATTAAAGTAACAAAAATTTTAAATAAAGCGACTTCAAAAAGTCGAGTGAAATTTAAATCTAGTCACAGAAAAGATTTGAAACTAAAGCTTTAAACCATTATCTTAGATGATTCTTGTTTTTTTAAAGCATCAAAATAAGTAAATACGTTCAAAAATGTATGAATTGTTAACATACTCTATGAAACTCTCTCATCCAATTTTCTTTTCGTTTCACTTTTCTTATTTTAGTTCATTTATTTCGATTCTCTTTCTCTTTGTTTATTTGAGCTAATATTGGTTTCCAAAAAAGTAATTCAATATCCAACGCTCATTTTGATCTTATTAGCTGACTCTTTCTTTTTTGTTTTGTATTTTGATCTTAAAAACTGAAGAATTATTAAAGATCTCATTTTGCTCGTTGCGTGAGTAAACGAGCTCACAATGAAATAATATGTTTGCAGTTAAAAAAAAACAAAATTTTATCACCTAATCTCTATCGTTTAAATCGCAAAATAATTTATTAAAAATTTACATTCACGGCCACATATGCTTATATTCTTGTGAGAATTAAAACAATCCAAGCACAAGTATAAAACAATTGATTTTACAACATGCAAAATTTTAAAAACATTTTTATATTATTTTAATCACATTGTCAGAACAAGCTTGCGCTAGGTTACAAGTTTATCGAAGCTTTACTGAAATTAAATGAAAATATCAAACACTCCTGGCAAAGATAAATAAAAGAAATTTTTTGTAAAATTCATATTTAAAAAAACGAGAAAATGATTGTTTCAAATGAAGAAAATGTTGCAAATTATGATTTTATTCTAAAAAATTCATACATATTAATGCATATAAAGATAAAAAGTTATACAAATTTTGAGATGATGAAAATAATTTTCTATTTTTATCTTGACGAAAACAAAAATTAATAGCAGCTGCTGTCTCATTACTTATTCACACTAATAGATTCGAAGCAATTTGATGCTTTCCGATTCAGCCGAATCTGAGCTCAGTTTCAACGCATCGTATTTGACAAGTGCAAATCGATATCACTTTGCCGAAGATGCAGCAACAACGTCCAGCGCGAAGAGCTGTTTCAGCGAAAATTGGGGAAAATTACCGTTTTACGACAATTGAGTTCTGCTTTTTAAAAACATTTTCGTTTCTCATTTCATTTGCATTTTAAATAAATTTTATCGAACATTAATTATTTATTATAATTTTAATCTTTTCAAAGTAAAAAAACTGTTTTTAAACCAACGCTGAAAATTTTTGTAACTTTTCACAAAACATTCTGTCGAATACAAAAAATTAAATGTTAAGTTTCATAGTTCACTACTTAAGAAAGGAAGTAAAGAGTTCCAACTAGAGATGCTCATGGGACAGATTACTAAGCGGTCCCTTAAATGGTACTCTCATCAAACCGATTAGAATGGGAATGGAGTCGATAAACTATAGAATGGGATGAGAGTGAGAATAGATTTCATGTGACTGGTGAGACGTTAATGGGGTTTTAGTTTTAGATGGAGCCTTAGAAGATCTAAATTGTTCGGGCAAGAAAAGTGGATTCATTTCACTAGATGTAATTTGCTAGCGATTTCGTAAATCAGTTACACTAAAGAACACTTACAGCCAATAAATTTTCAATTTCACTCGTGTAAACTTTTACTGTTCCATTTTTTTAACTCTGATTGGGCCGTTCCATAATTTGATAACAATTGGAGTTAAAGTAGAATTGGGACTGAGCAACCTTGAGATGGGACTGCATTCATTTCATTGGAATGGAAAACTAGGAGATTCATTTTTGATCCTATAAACATTTCTAGTTTCAAGCCTCTTTTCATTTGCTTGCTTGACATTCGAAATGATCGAATCAATTTTTTTCAAACCCCTTATGACCACAAACAATACGATTGGTCTGTTTCATATTTGATTTTGGTCGCTTCTTAAGTGGAAAACAAAATTAAGTATGAAAGATGAAAGCAAAAAAATCACACACTAAATTCAAAATCAATAAAATTTTTAATTAATAATAAACACGTGCCCTATGCAAGTTGGAAGTCAATTTGAAATTTGAATCACGATTT
This sequence comes from Dinothrombium tinctorium, assembly GCA_003675995.1. Lineage (NCBI taxonomy): Eukaryota > Metazoa > Arthropoda > Arachnida > Trombidiformes > Trombidiidae > Dinothrombium > Dinothrombium tinctorium. Next base: position 13,412 of record NCKU01002655.1, on the reverse strand, counting down.
TTTTGTTTAAATATTTAGAATTGAGTTTGAGTGTAGATTTTTTTTAAAATAATAAGTTACTAAATTTTTTAAGTATTTACTATTACAATTGAATAGATTTTATTAAGAAACGAAATACCCAAAACTACGCATTTACTTTGCTAGATAAATTTATTCGATTGTATTTTTTGCTTTCTTTAAAATTAATTATTATGCGCGTGCTGTTTAGTGTATTTTAAGTCGCTAGATCTTACAATTATTTATTGTTAGCTCATTTTAATAAAGACCACTGTAAACTAAAATTTTTTATTTCGATGTAATTTCACACTCAAGATAAAAACTTTAAGCAAACTGAGCCACTTTAATCTTCGTAGGAAAATTGTTCTGTTCGCGTCAGTAACACGGTTCGATGCACAAATAAAAAACCACAAGATTTTTCAAAGTGTCCGACGAAAGCTTTCAAGAGAAATTAATTCAAATGTTTTTAAATTAAAAGACATTTTGAAATGAAATTACTCATGGACAAATTTTGCGAAGCAAGAGAGAGAAAGAATGAGTACGAACAAAAATTTTCATCTTTCTAGGATTTAAACATTGTTTTAATGATCAGATTTTTCTTCAAAACGCAAGTAGATTTGAAATGCAAAATAAAAATTTGACAAAAAGACGAATTTTTTTACACTTATTTCTGATACAACAACAAACAGCAAATATTTTTTTTCAAATTTCGTACACAAGTTTTCATTTCATTTATGAATTTAACTTTTTGTTTCTTAATAATAATAGTTAATAAAATAAATAAAGTATGGAATGTTATGGCAAAGAAATTCAAAAGTAATGACAAAATCGATGTGAAATAATTTTTCAAATGAAAGTGAAAGTTAATTCGATTGCAGAAATATTTTTTTTAATGAACTCTTCAAAAAAAGTTTTTGTTCTTAAACTTGAGTTGTTTGTTTTCTCTTTTCAATGAATCGCAAAAAGGGCCGAATTACAGAATTATTTTTAATGATCGAATAAAAATTCGTGAGTGTGAGAGAGTGGTTGGTGAAAGCTACTCCATTTCTTCACGGAACGCTTTTCATCCACCCTTTTGAATCGGTTCAAAAAACAAAACCTATAAGAAACAAAGCACAAGTTTATTATTCCACACTGAGCACATAGGCGCACGAGAAACGCGCTCACATTGAGGCATAGAGAACTTACAGATGACTACGGCGTTTCGAGTAAAGTGGGGCATATCAATGAGGGCGAAGCGGATTCCAACGAAGGATCATAAAGATCGTAAGCTATTGTCACTGAATTGTCGAATTCGCCACTCGACACCAGTCTGATGGCAGTGTTGCCGCAAGCGACGTCCACTTTTTGTTGACCTATTTTGAGGTAAGTTTTAGAGCCGTGAACGAAGCCGCTTTCAGAGAACGCTTACTTGGAGCCGAATCAACTCCGCAAAAGTCTTCAGCAACAACCATTTGACCAGGGTCGAGGCCATCTCCACCTTTTATTTCGACGTAATCTTTTAAACCTCTTTTGGCACACTGTTCAAATGCGAGCGAATCATTAATGGTACGGAAAATTTTGTTAATCTGCTTACTTCTTTTACAATGCCAGTTTCGACGAATTGTTTCTCGGATGGTGGTGAGATACTTTCGACACGTTCTTCAGCAGCTACACTCGCAGCCAAAACTCGTATACTTTCAGGAAATATGATTGAGACGGTGCAATTAATTTTGCGCCCGTAATTTCTTAATGTATAAACTCCTTGGGGTCTTTGCAACACGGCATTGCAGGCTGCAAGAAAAAACGTTGCAAATAAATTTACTCCACTTTCATTGAATTTTATTAATCACATTGATTATTTGCTTTTTGATTAAAACGATGCGATATTGAATGCGTCGTTTTTCTTGTTTAACTTATATAAGAAAACATTGCAAAAACATCCGACGATAGAAAATTTGTTTGCCAACGCGCTGAACAAACACATCCTTCACCTCACGAGTACTTTCTTTTCGCTGCACTTATACAATAAGATGATAATTTCAACATTCAATTAGCTTCGAATTGGTTCTACAAATGCGGAATGTAGTAAATTCGCGCTTTAAAACTGGAAAGTTTTTCGCGTTTTACAGAAAAAGAAAGAATATAGAAAGATACGCGTTTATAAGTCAAGTAGCTTAGTACTAGTAGTTCTTCTAGTTTGCTCTCAGATAAGATATCGGCGCGATTAAATCATGAGTTTTGTGTAAAAAGAAGCGCTTTCAATCAGCAGATTGTGTAAAATAGCTTACAAAAATAAGTAGTTAAATAAACTTTACAATGTTTTCGGTTGATGAAGAAAAGTGGCTCTCTTCATTGATAAGGAATGATAAACAAAACTAATGTGTTCACGTACAATGAAAGTATAACGCTACAAAATTCTTACTGCGATTGAAAATTAGCTTTCAACCAATTCGCTAAAACATTGAATTCTTTAATCACTACACACTATAGCTTAAGCTTAGCGAGTAGAGCCCAGTGATAATTTTTAAAATCTCGCGAGAAAGATTTCGCTTCAAAACGAGACATTTTCTCTGGATCTAAAATGGCTGCGTAATTTAATTTAAGAATCGACAAAAGAAAGCAATTAAATGTAATCGAATTTATAGAGTAATAATCTGCGCTCTGTTTTGTCAAACTTTTTAAAAAGAAATTTTATTGTGGAAAAGATAAACAGAATGTGATAAAGTCTAATGTGATTTATTATATACTTAATTTGTCAATAAAATTTTATTTATTTATCTTTTCTTCGAATTTTAAAGATTATTTGAGAAAATTATTGCTTAAAAAAATTTCGTAACTGCGTGAGTTTGTTTTTGTTCTCTATATTGATTTTTAAAAGCCCTATAATTATTGCAATAACATTCTCAAGCTAACAAAGCGTTATTGAAAGAATAAGAAATGAGACCGAGTTATTTGAATGTGCTAAAACAAAATGAAAAAGAATCGATTCAAGAAACACAAATTTTCTTTGTTTGAACATATTTCTAAGTTTTCTACAGAAAAATTTTGCATTAATTTTTTTAATGCATTAAAATTAATTGCAATAATTAATTATAATAATGAATTGAAAATTTTTGTTAATCGTCAAAAAATTGTTGATACGTGAATATAGGCAGCAGATTTCTTTATGAAAAGCTCGATTTGAAATTTCTCGAACTCTCTCTAATGTGTTTGAATATCGTGGTTTGCAAAAGTGTCTCATTTCTATCAAGTTCTTTTAATGAATGCTTGAACATTTTTTAACTTTCTATATCAGTTATTTTAGCCGATGAAATCAATTTTCAATAAAATAAGTTACACCAATGAAATTCAAAATTGAGAGAATGAAAATTTTCAATTTATTTAGAATAGAAAGTTAGTGTGAAAATGCTATGAATAATTAATAACTAGATTAATATACGTTGACATTCTAATTAATTTTCCGCGTTTAATAGACTAGTTTTACAATGAAATATATTTTCGGCGTTTTAAAATCTTTTGTAAAAATTTACAATGACGAATTATGTAAATGAAACAAGCGAAATCATCGTTACACGAAAATTTATCAAAAAAATTTAATTGTTAAACATCTAATGATTTCATCGTTTACTTTTACATCGCCTACTAAGATTTGCTGATTTTCTGCTTCTCATTTCTCAATAAAAAATCGAAAATTTTGATCGTGAAAGCTAAAATCGCGCAATAAATAATATTTCGAGTTTATTTCATAGTCGAGTTCTAAAGTTCACTAAAATTATCTAAAACTGAATTCGAGTTTTGTCGAGAGTACGCATAGAATGAAGAGCTATAGTTTTTCTTTGAAAAGAAAAAGGGAAGAATGTGTCAAAACATGAGCGAAGATCAATCAATCTCTGTTTATTCGCTTATTTTAACACAACTTTTTTAGTCGTATAGCGTTTAAGCCTCATGCTGAAATACTAATTCCTGTTTTTAGAGTTTTTGATTGTCAGTATTTCGGAAACGAAAAAACGGCGAATCGAAGACGCCGTTCGTGCGTCAAATTTGATTTCAAACATTTTGAATCGCAGATGAACAGTTAATTGATGAGAAAAAGTGAGAAAACGTAAGCGAAATGTCTATTTTTAAAAATTTTGAAAGTATTTGAAAATTTTCGGCGAAAACATTTGAAGTGGTTGCCGGCGACAAGACGACAAGGCGACAAGGCTTCAGCTTTTTCGTCTTCATTTTCGATTCACGCTCGCAGTGACATGTTTATTGTGAGCATTTATTGTTGCGAATTATCTTTTTAATTGCAGCGCAAAACTTAAAAGTTTGATGCACGGTAAGCAAACAAAACAAGTGCATCCAAATGTCGAGTGCTTGTTTACAGATCGCATTGAGCAAATCGCTTTAAAAATCAAGTATTGCACTCGAGAATTTCGACAGAAATTGTTCGCTGCCGTTTTTTTCGAGTGAAAGAGAGCAGCGAAACGCGATGATGATGAGAAAGTAAATGAATGCTGAACTTACGCTTGTGGTTGTCGATAAAAGAAACTTTCACTCGAAATCCTTCGCCTTTGCCCGGTATTCTGAATTCGATGAGACCGACGTTTTGTGACATGTGAAACGGTTTCCACGGCTTTGTCACGCCGCAATATTCGTGGTACCGATCCTTGCGCGGGACCGAGTGATCGTCAGTGCCGGGAAAAAATTGTCCGTTCAATTCCCAACCATCTATTACACTTAATAAACCCCGATGTGAACAGCTCACATCGAATTCTTCGAATTCGAACGCGACGAATTGATCGGGTTCGGCAATTACATAAAGTCCGCATACTTCATGAGTGTTACCAGGCGATACGTATGAATAAACACCTTCTTCAGTTTTCACAAAAATACACTCTGTAAAAAAACAAAAGCGGAAGGTGTTACTGATCTCGTAACTGTCGAAATAAGCAATTTAAGCGATGAGTGATGATGCGAATTTTTCGAAATCAATATCGAAACGATATAATTATCTGATCAGTAGTAACAATCAAGCGATGCATGTAATGTTCCTTATTTTATATTATGTTGCGCCTTCCAAAACAGGCATCAATTTATTTATATTAAATACCTTTGTTCAGTTAATTTGAGCTAAATCTACGCGACTTTAAACAAAAATTTTAATCGATTAGAGTTGACACTGAGCTGCCATTAGTTGAATTTTGAAAATTAAATTGAAATACGAGGTTGCGGTAGAATTATAGGTTTTAAAGGCTTTATTTCATATGAGACCATGTTATTCAACGTACGGCTTACGTAGGCTTGGAGAAAAATATTTAAAATTGCTTTATCACTGACATTGTTCATATATATTTTAGACATTAACTAATTTAAATGAAATATTAAATATCGAGTTATATATCTGATATGCTTGAACGAAAAGAAAACAAAATTTAAAACCATGCAAATTTTTCATCGTAATTAGCTCTTGTTTAATTTGAAATTTTCAAATAAAAAAGAAATGCAAACTGATATGAAAGTAATTATGGTGAAGCAAAAGCTTTCCATGATTTCAAAGCATCCAGAATCTTTTTTACTTTACATTTAGATTTAAAAGATTTGAAGAATTGAAAATCTGAAAGCTTAGCTTCGTTAGCTCGCTTTTACTTAATCTCGAGATTTTTGAAAACTAAAAACTTATTTTATTTTCTCGGTCAATTGATCGAAAGAGTGACTTGTTTCAGTTTGCTTTAATTATTTTCTCTCTTCTTTTTAAAGAAGAAACTGTCGATTTTCGAAACTTTATTTTTCGTATAGAAATGCAGAGCAAACAAAAGCGAATTACACGGTGAAGTCAAGCTATTAAACTTCTTTTTTTAACTGAATACACATGAAAAAGTAAAGCAAGCTTTTGAAAAGGTAAAGGTTTTTCCACAGCCATTGGGATTTACCATTTAATTTACTTTATAAATGGTAAAAAAAAAACATTTTTTCGTTCGCTTAAATGAATGTTCAAAACTTTAAGATCAATGCCTTTCGACGAACAACGAACGTTTTGAGTGTGAAGCTGTAATAGAATAGAAAACAAGTATCGAAAACGTATATCTACAAACGCGCCCTTTAAATAATGATGAACTAAATTTTCTTCTTTTCGCAAATCGCGTTTTCTGCGTGTCGCCGATTTTTTAAACTTTAAACCTCATATTTCTAAACATATTACATTTATAGGTGCAAAAATGATGAAATTTACAAGCGAATGATTTCTTTCAACAAAAAAAGTTTTAAAAGAGAACTAATGTTCGGGCTTATGCGAAGCGTTTTTATATGATTTAAATTTAAAATTAAAAATTAAACTAAAAAAAGAATTTAATAATCGCATTAGAGTCATTTGTTAAAGAAAAGCGTCGAAACTTATCAAATAAAATGAATTTTTCTAAAAACTTTAGTTTTCACTCAACGAATAGATTCTTTGCGAAGCTAAAGTGAATTAGAAGCGCCAGCTAAGTTATACGGTCTTCACGATAATTTGATTGGATAACTTATTTTAATTTTATTTTTTCTCATAAGAGCTAATTATATATTGAACTTCATTAAAAATTCAAAATCCTTGTGGATCTCGATAAAAATCGAAAAAGCGGATTTTTGCATATATATTTAAAATGGATTCGCTTTTTCGATGCAAAAATGTAAAAATTAGTTTTACTCGTAAAACATTAAAGACAAACATTTTGTTTTTAAAACAACATTCTGATGCACGACATTTTCTGTAATTAGTGGAAATTACAAATGAAAAAATCAAATTATAGTATACGAAAATGCAGCCATTTCAAGTTTTAGTTGTTTTGTTTATTTTACGTAATCTTTTTTACTTACGTCCATTTTCGTCGTGCTCCAACTGTGTTGTTGGTTCTGGTCGCAAAATTTCAAGAACTTCGTCATCTATTGCATTTGTTGCTATTATATTCACCGCTTTGTCTTCAAGATCGGTGCGCTATTTCGTACAAATGATAGAAATGATTTTTAATAAATTCGCTTGAATAAATGCGATTCAAATATTAAGAAAAAAGACGAACAAATTAATGATCTTACTTTTCGAAGCTTAAATAAAATCGTAATTTCAAAACGGAAAATAGTTTAATTAATCAGTTTATTTAAGAAAGCAAACTTATTGTATTCAAACCGATCGATGCGACATACAACCAGTAAAAATTTTGGTTAAAAAGTTTTCTATTCATCAACTAGTATGCATATATTGAAATTTCAATTGAAAAGCAACGAAGAATAAAATTGATTGAAAGCGAGAGAAAGGATAATATGAAATCAAAATCGAGCGGTGCTTACAACTGTCACTTTTGTCAATAACTGCAGCAGTCACTCTTGTTAAATTAAGTGGCATTGTGAATTCGTTAACAGTGAATGAAAATCTTTTTCGAAGAATAGGCGACAATTATGAATGTCTGATAAAAGCAAAATAATTCACCTGTTCTTAAGGGAATTCAGAAATGAATTTATTTTAATTATACTGACGATAAACTGTTCATCATCAGTTCACTATAAACAAATGTCACAAATGTTTGCTATTCACAAGAAAATAACTTCGAAGAGAGAGACGAACACTTACTTGATTATTAATTGGAGTGCAGTTTAATAATGGGATGAAAGTAAAAGATATGAGAAGTAACATAGCTAATATCATGACGAGAGAGAGATAAACGTTGTCGTCGCGTTGCAATCGAAACTATGCTCTGAAAAGAGCCTTCTGGTTGCAGTTGAGTTTCACTTGAGTTGTCACTCGAACACTGCGTTCGCACCGTTTCCCGAAACAGAAGAACGTTAGATACTCATTTCTCTCGCGAGTAGATGAAGTTTGAAGAAAGCAATCGCGTTTCACTAGACACAGGCGTGAAGTAAAGAAATGTGGGGGTTTTGCGTCATGTTTTTCATCTAGCGTTCGCTTCTCGAGTGCTTTTTGCCTGATTTATTTCATACTACTCACTTATTAGATGAGTGACTCTCTAATTACGTTTCAGATATGTTTCCAACGCAGTGTCGAAACAATAATTGCTACAGTTATTTAATTCATTCATCATTTTTCAGTTTCTTCTCTCGTAAGATAACCTTTTCACGTGAAACGATAGGCAGTAGCTACGTAGGACATTTAGTAAAGCTCGAAAGTTTATAGTAGGGCTGTAGGCTTTATTTTTAATTAAAAATTCAACTCGTTAAATATTTTTTTCCAGCGAATAAATGTTTACTATACGTGTTTTCACTAAAAAATTTGAAACTTTCTTAATATTTTTGTACACTTCGTTCATTTTCTAGTATAAACGAAAGATATTGTAGAAAAATGATGAAAAGTTTGGGAACAAAGTGTACAAAAACACTTTTGATCTTAAAAGGGAAAATTTTTTAGTGTCAAAAAGGAAGCTCTCGAAATCGGTGCTCTATGAAAAGAATTCGAAAAAAAGTCGTCAATATGATTCTCAAAAAAAATTGCTTTGGAAAATCCGATTTTACTTGAAAAGTTTACCTTAAATTCTTGTTAGGTGTGTACAGCTGCAACCAACCAGTTAAATAAACTTAATCTATAGAATAGAGTAACAGCGTGTTTGTGTGAAAGTGCTCATCAATGAAACAGGAAATAAAATATACTTGATACAAATGTTTTTCGTTTGATTTCATATCGAAAATTTTTCAATCCACTGAATAAACACGCTCTTTGAACGACCTTTCTTTCTTCTTTAAATTCGCTTGTATTTTCAATGCGAAGAAGAGCGAGAGACAAAGACGAAAGAAAAGCAGATAGACTAACCACGTTTATTTGCACTGCGCCGAGCCGAGTGAGATTTCTCTTTTTCAAAACTTAAGAAGTCAGAATCATTCATTTTTAATCGATGCGAAGAGAGTGCAATAATAAGCCTACGCGAGTAAAGCGAGCAACGTTTATTGCCCTTCTCAGTGGCTCAATTTTAGCCTCCTGAACAGTTAAAGGTAGTTTCGCTGTTCGCGTCTTTTCAATAATGAAAACTCATCACAAATGCATGAATAAATTATTAAATCAAAAAAAAGGTGAACGAAGAGTGAAGAAGTAGGAGAAAGGATAGGAAACAAGCTGCCAAAAATATGTGAATTATTGAAACTTAGCTTAAGAATGAAAAAATTTTAGTCGAAAAGTGATTAAAGTTTCCTTGCCTATTCAACTCAGAGCTGTTGAAATAAATTGAAAGCGATGTTTTATTGACATTCCGTTACAAGAAACTCTTTTCAATCGCTGTTTGACAGTTTAATTCAAGAGTAAGAAAGGCTTTCATTTATGGCAGAAAGTAAACGCATATTCAATTTGGTTTTTGTAAAAATGTAATCTCTTAAGTTTGAGAAACTTTTTCGTGCTAGTGAAAATTCGCAATCAATTGAAATCGAATAACACCTTTTTCTGCTCATTCATGCTCTCTATTTTTAGAATTTTATATTTTTTCGCTCTAAAATTAAAAACTTTTGTAAACAGAGCTACACAATGAAAGTTCGCATATCGAGAATCAATGTTCAAATAAAGTCATAGTTGATAGCTTTGCATTTAATTCGCCTAGAAAGTATGTTTCATTCACATTTTCTAGTTTTGCTGTTCAAATATCTATTATGAGATTGAATTATCTCTTTGATAAGTTTTTGCACATCAATGTTTATCATTTTCAAAAAATCAATTTTATTCGTATCCATACTGTCACGGCTTATACAGCTTCATTCATTCCTCATTACTTATTCCTATTACCTTATCCACTAACGATAGCCATGCAGTACTCTCACTAATTTCAATACTCGGAACCATTTTTATTTTAGTATTTCGTGTAATTATTTTCATTTTTAATTAAATCCTACTTTTAAACAAGTTTGGTTGATCCTTCACTGTGTTTCGGTATTGCTGCTTATTCCACCCATCTATGAAACACATACATACATCACTATTTACAAGTCCCAAGGAGATAAACGGTATAAAGGAATCATCAATTTAGGTAGCCTTTGCCGATTAACCTTTGGGAAATTTTCTAAAAGGAATTGCATCACAAACTTAGCTTTGTGTAAGTGCCCTATCCCTCTAAAATGCTTGTTTTTCAAGAAAGTCTGACAGAATGCGCTTATTTGTGTTTATACTATCGAAAAAATTGTCAGACTCTTCTCTTTAATTACTCAGTTCGATACATTGATCTTATGAATGTGTAAGTAAATATTCACCCACCAAAAGTGTATGTTTTGGAGTTTTCAAATTTGTGATAATTTTTAATTTAGCTGTCGATCAAGAAGAATTCACCCCAGTTACAAAATTATATTTTTTAAAATTACCAATGGATTTGTGTGATACATTGAGTGTTGAGAGCTCATTTCGTGTCTTTCGTCGAACCATTTTTCCGGCTACCTTTTCTTAGTGACTTTTTTGTTTAACGAATAAAAAATGTGTGAATCTAAGCAAATGTCTCAGTTGATCTCAGACCGATACCTTTTCTATAATATCATCACTTTTTTAGATGCATCTTGTTGGATTGTACACTCACGTCCAATAAAATCTTTTCACTTCACTCAAAGCACGAAGCAATAGACTGAAAAATTTTATTGGACACGAGTGTATTTAATTTCATGTTGCTTTCAATGATTTCATATCAAGTAACCAATTTTAGATAAGCTATATCAATTTAAGATAAGATTTATTTTCATTGTCGCTTTACGTTGCATCTTCGTGCGAAATTTGAAACTTTCATGTCATGTTAGTCAAAAATTTCAGCGAAAAGCAAATAGTCAATTCCATTTGTGAAATGATGTTTTCATTTTTACAATTTTCGAAATTTGTTACTCTTTACAGATCCAAGTTTTACTCGATTTTTTGAAAGCTTTTGCATGAGATGCTTGCAGGTATGGAAGCGTAAAAAATATTTTCATAAAAATTAAGCATTTGTCAGAAGTGATGAAAGAACGAAATAAGATTACGCTAAAAATATTTGAATTAAGTCATTTATCATAAAATTTCAGGTGTAACAATGCTAATAATTAAGGATTTTGTAATAAACCTATTCAATAGTCAAACTTATAATTAGAAATTCTATTTTTTCATGAAAATTTTATAACGAATTTGGTGATTTTTTCGCTTTAAAACAAGGAAAATTTTTTAAGCATACTTCATGGTCGAAAATAGATGCTTAGTGAAAGAAAATTGTTGTAACAAAATCATTTTAAAGAAAAACGATCCTGAAAACTAATTTCTAGATAATGAAGATAATTAAACTAAAAAAAAGTTCGTCCCACATCCAATTAAGTAAAAGAAGCGAAATTTGTGATTAAAATATGAATTTCGCGAAAATTTTCATAATATTAGCTCATTATTCAAGGCAATCTTTGAGAATTTCAAGGGCGAAATTTGCGTGTTTGGAGTTTTTTGTTTATGTTCCAAAGCTCTTGTGTTAAAACTCCCTAAATTCCAAAGCCTCGAACCATTTTGTAAAAGCCAAATATTGAGCAATTGCACTGAAATTCTCTTTAATAATCGACGTTTTTACGTTGTTTTTCCCAGTCTTTGAGCCTTGAATGCTTTCACTTAATTTCTTGATTTACAAGAATTTGTTTAATTTACTTGGTAACAACTGTACCATTCTAAAAAATTATTTTTGTTGAAAATATTTTGCTAACTTAAAAATTTGTGTTACTATTACACATACTCTAAAAAAATAAATTAATTCCTTAAATGGATTTCAGTCATAAGTGTAAGCTTCTGACAAAATTCAAATTCTTTTTACATACACATTTTAGATAATGAGTATTAAATGCACACTCATTCTACTTATTCACACTTATTAATTCATAAATTTTAAACAAAATCTTTAAGATAATTTCAATTTTATAAATTCTATAGTTTTGCAGACAAATAAAACTTTTCTACATTTTTTAGATTTAATTGCGTTTTTAAATTTTCTCTTGCATTTAAAACTCAGATACAAAATGAAAAATGAATTCTTAGTGACAGTTAATAAACGACAAAACATTTTTTAATTTAAACAAAACAACATGAACGTAAAAAATGGATAAACAAATAATTATTTCGACGAATTTTTTGAAAAATTATTTTTATGATGCAAATATTTGATTGTTATTGCTGTAATGAAGAAAATTTGAAGCGTTTAAAATAGTTGATCTAGCGAAAAAAAGTTTATTGCCCAATCATGTTGTCATAGATTTCAAATTATGGTTTAAATTTAGAAAAAGTTTGTTATTTACGTTTCCGCGCAAAAGCAAGCTAAAAAAGATCAAGCGATTGAATTAAAGTGTTGACGTAGTAAAATAGTGTTGACGCATATTTTGAAATTTTCGTGTGCACAACAGTTTCATCAAAAAAGATTTTATTCACTTGTTGAAAAAGCGAATATCAAGTGTGCAGAAAGTTGAAATCTGCGATATTCAAAAATGTAAATAACTATTCATATATTCAAAAAGCTTCTGAGCAAAATGTTTCCTTACAACTAAATTAATTCGCTTTTTCCAATAGTTTTATCAAGAAAGCGTATGAATTTTATCACATTTTCTTATATTCATTCGTTTTACATTGTATTCTTAAAAACATAAATATATCAAATAACACATTCGATAATCAGAACAAACAAAGTGCATTAATATTTAAAAAACACAAATATGAATTAAGAAATTTCTTTTTGAATTATTAAATTTACTTTTCGATGAAAAGCATCGAAAATCAGCAATCATATTAAACAAAGCTTACTTTTTCAATTTTTAATAATAATAATAATAACTTTATTCAAACAGGACTATAAGTTGAGTATTCAATTTCATTTTAAGCAAAGAATGATAGCTTTCACTATTATAAATGTGAAACACGAGATTTTTTTTTATATAAATTTTCATTTTAAGTTTCTCAAAACTTCTGAATAAAAATGTTGCTTTTAAATGAAATTGAATCGCTTTCATACGATTTAACTTTTCAATATACATAAAAATTCGCTAAAAATAGTTAACCGGAAAGAAAAAACAAATTTAATAAAACTTTAAAATTATTATTTATATTTCAAATTTCATTTCTCTTTTATACTGCAAGTAATAATAGGTTTAAAATTAAAAAAATTTTCATTTTCAAATGAACTCGAGACTTTTAAAACCACGTAACTTAATATATGAGCTTTCGAGATGAAATAAGCTTGTTTTTTGATCATTGACCTCACTCTTCACTTGCGTATCAAATTTAAAATTTATAAAAATTTGTTTATCAGAAATATTAGAGACAAACAGTTTCGAAAAGAATGTTTGCATCAGATCGGTCATTTAATATCTTATCACTCTGAAACGTCTCAATTTTAACCAACGTTCGCGACAAAATTAAAAGCATTTAAAAGTAAATTCAAGCACAGTTATCAATTTTGTTTAAACAAACAGCTTTCAGTATATTCGAATGAAGGTGAATAGCAAAATGTGTGTTT
>NCKU01002654.1:0-18143 GCA_003675995.1 Dinothrombium tinctorium | reverse complement strand
TAAGAGGCAAAACAATTCCCCACTCTAGCATGCATATGCGCATTTGGGGTGGGGAATTGATTTGCCTCTTACTGTATATTCTGTTCATTTAAAAAGAAAGCAAAAATAATGCAAAAGGATAGACAAGTGTTTCTTTTTAAATGAACAAAGTATACAGCTTAGCAAAATGCGTGTCCGTCAAATAGCGAACTTAGTGTGTAAAATGCAAAGCTACAAATTTTGGAAGTGAGCGTATCGAAAGTTATGCTGAGCGAGAATTGGAACTAACGTATTTGTCACAGTGATCGATATTGAAAATACGATTTCACTCGCCGAATGCAAATCGCGCGGTTATCATCTTGCGTTTTAAATACGAAATGACAGCTTTTTCCAAAATTGAGCAAAATTCGAAAAGCGTGAAACGCGAAATTTTGCAGCGAATTTTGAGACGCAACGCGCTAATTGAGAAAGCAGCGAAAGCGTGAACAGCAGCGAACGCAAGCGCAGTGAGCGGCGCCGAGTGCGGGCGAAGAGATCGCAAAACCAAACAGCAATTGACGGAATCGAAAACTCACATTTCGGCATCTCTCTGCGGGCGAATATTCTGCGTTTGACAAGAAATGGGCGCACACGTGTCGAGGCAAGACTTCGAATGGGTTGGCAGCGACGAGCCTCACGCGACCAGAAGGAAGCTGATTCTCGAGAAGCATCCTGAGATCAAGTCATTGATGTGTGTCGATCCCAGGTTCAAATGGATCGTGTTGACACTGGTCGCAGTTCAGCTGCTCACGTTTATCGCAGTGAGTCATATTGACTCGAAATTGATTCTCTTCCTGCTTGCCTACTGCTTGACCGGTGTGATCAACCACAGTCTATCGCTGGCGGTGCACGAAATCGCTCACGGCCAGGCGTTCGGCCAAAGCCGTGTTCTCGCCAACAAATTATTCGGAATGATCGCCAACCTGCCGATCGGTTTGCCGATGAGTGTCAGCTTCAAAAAATATCATTTGGAACATCACCGATACCAAGGTGACGACGTGATCGACACTGACATTCCTTCACGCTTCGAAGCGAAAGTATTTACGACAACATTCACCAAACTCATTTGGGTAATACTGCAGCCTTTCTTCTACTCGTTGCGGCCATTGTTTGTTCGGCCAAAACCGGTGACATGGTTCGAATTATTAAACGCTTTCGTGCAATTATCTTTTGATTTACTTATCGGCGTCACTCTAGGATGGCATGTTGTAGTTTATATGATCTTCTCAACCTTCATTGCAATGGGTTTGCATCCGCTCGCGGGCCACTTCATTTCAGAGCATTACATAATGTTCACTAAAGAAGAAGTTCGTAAACGAAGAGAAGATTCACAGTCTCAACCTTGCGGGGATCAGATTTCATTGATTCCTGAGACATGCTCATATTATGGTCCATTGAATTATCTAACATTCAATGTCGGATATCACGTTGAACATCACGATTTTCCCTCGATTCCAGGCATAAGATTGCCATTAGTGAAAAAAATTGCTCCCGAATACTACGATAATCTCTGTTATCACACTTCATGGGTGAAAGTGCTCTACAAATATATCCTTGATCCGAACGTAGGTCCATACGCTCGAGTAAAACGAGCGCATCGAGGCGACGAAGCAAAATGTAAAGATAATTGAAAATTATGAATAAACAAGTTTATTCGCGACTCTGTAATGAAGACCAAAGTTAAATTATTAAAGAAATTCAATGTTATTTAAGTATTACACGAATTGATCAATGTTTTACGCTTCGCTGTTGAAGTGCTTTTTTTCGCTGAAAATAACATTCAATAGTTTCAATTTTTAAAAAATATTTTAAAAGCAGCATTCGATAATGAATGCCATTACAAAATTTATAGGATCTACTTTTTTAAAGGCTGTGATACATTGAAAATATTTTTATGTGCGTGTGTATGATTTTATCAAGCAGATTTCACACAGTTAAAATTTATCTGAAACGAAAATTGTCGTTGAAATTGCTATAAATACTTGAATATTTGATATTGTGAGATCAAGAAACGAAGTTTGCCTTCTTATTGACAATAATTGACTAATAATATTTAAGTGATAAAATTTAACGACATTAAAATGGAAAATAAAGAGCAAATAGGAAAGCTTTTTATGAAGGTTACAAGATTAATCGCCGTCAAATCTTATCGATCGCTTACGAATGTGTAAATGATATTCAAAAACTGTGAAATTTGCGCAAAACGATATCAACAAATTAAAGCAACAAAAGCTTTCCTAATTTTGTTCCTGAAAAGTACATTTCTGACACTGCTTAAATAAGAATTTACTCATAGAAAAATTTGCCTTTCGTTCATTAGTTTGAAAATAAATAATCAATATGTCGCTTTGACAACTGACAACTGTTTCTAAATACAAGTGATTCACAATTACTCACATAGAGCTTCGTTTTTTTTTTGACTTGGAAAGCAATGTGCAATGCGAATTCTTTATATTTGATCTTTGAAAATTAATCCAAATCGGAGTTTACTTTGTTGAGCACGTAGCACGAAATGGGAAAACGTATGAAATGACGAATAAGGCTGCTAAACCAATTTATTATATCATGAATCCAATATGCACTGGTTCTGGTAGAGTAACCGATTGTCGACAAAGCATCTTCAGCGTAGTCATCGGCGGATGGCATTAAGAAATTTGGTAACAATACGTGATTTGATATTCGCCTCGTTGCGACAAAACATGGCACCAGTGTTTGAAATAAAACACCTTTGTCTTTATACTCCTATGAAGCGATCGCGAGAAAAAACGTCTATGAATGCATTCGATTAGGAGTACACGATCATAAAAGATATTCGAATCAGGCCAGCAGTTGAGCACACGTTGATTACCAAAGCGGTTGACCACGTGATGACCAATCAGCTGATTATTGAGTACACGTTGATTGGATTTCCGTTCCTTCGTTCAACCATTTTTGGCAAGATTCTACTCGTGGTCAATAATGTTGACATCAAGTTGACATTAACTGCGTTCACTATATCCTTCAAGAAACAAATAATCTCTATAACTTACTTCTCCAGATTCGAATGGTTGATATTGATGCCAAAGAAGTTATTTTCGAGCGAAGGTTTTCAAGTTTCTCATTAAAGTTTTCACAATTTTGTCATTAAAACGAATAAATTCACATATTCACAAGTTTTTTGTGGAGTATCAAAAGTAAAAATAAAGAGCTCAAGCAAGGGTTCTGTGTATAACTCTTTCAGTCAAGAGTCCCTTAATTTATGACGTTAACATTTTTCCTGCAATATTATATTTGCTGAATGACAAACGCTCACATGTCAACAAAGACTGAACAAACTGAAACAACCTGAACTAGCGCAAAATATAATAAAAAAAATTGAGCAATGATGTTTCGAAATAAAATAATTTCTACTTCACAATGAATAAAATTAAGCGTGAAAAACTCTTTAAAATAAACTTTTAACTAAAAAGCTCTTAATTCAACAATTAAGTGCTTTTTCTTATACCTTATGAGATTTATGTGGAAAGTTGTTTGAATATATGGTTTTATGTGGTATACAAATGTGAAGAAGCGAAAATTTCGCTTCCATTCTACTCATCATTTACTCTTTTTTCTCATTTTTTAGTTTTCTAAAATTATTTGAACCGTATGATTGTTCAATCTTTATAATGTTATTCGTTAAATTCTATTTTGTAGACAGTAATGACTTGTTAAAAATTAGTTCATTATGTATAATAACGATAATATAATTACTATGCATTGGTATAAATACCATACATGCTCAGAGTAATTAAGTTTGAAGCTTATTTTTTCTTTTATTATAATTGGACAAAATTTTATTAAATTTGAAACAAAAGGAATTCACTATTAAACTGAACAATAATCATTCAATCTCGTAAAAAACCTGCAAGTTCGCCAATTTTAGATTAATTACGTGGTAAAATTAAAAATATTCTTGATCTTTTGATTTTGATCATTTAAATTTGCCATATATATTAATAAAAAGCAAATTCGAACAATATTATTTTTCAAATTGAGAAATGACTTAGAGCGTAAAATTGAGGCTAATACATTGTGTTTCTTTATATTTATAACAATCTCTATTGAAAATGACAAAACATCCATATTTTGCTTTGCAGGCTATTCTTACTTTTTCATATTAATTCTGTGCTCTGTGCGAAAGCGATTCATATATGAAAAATAAAAATAGTGATCAATTAATTTCTTACTAACATTACTATAATAAAAATTCATGAACCTCATTTCTCAAGCTTCAATTCTTCTCATTTTTCTGTCAGATACAAAGTCGTTGAGAGAGTCTAGTCTAAGTATAATCAAACATTATTTCGTTTTCAAAATAATAGTTGCGTCTTTTCACTTAATATCATTCCGAACAAAATATAAATCTCTTGAAGCAGAATGTGAAAATTGAATTAATTTAATGAAGAATCATATTTCAATTTATAGAGATAAAAATTGGGGGGAAAAGTTTAATCACAATTTAGTCGAATGAAATACTTAAAATTCAAAGCTAAACGTATTTCAGCATTTAAAGAGATTCTCTCGAGATTTTTTTTTTGAAAAATGGAAACTATTAAATTTTTTTCTATGAGCAAAAAATTAATGCAGCAAGAATACATTAATTAGAAAAAATTCATCATATAATTTTGTACTTTTAAACAAATTTTATATTTTTTATAATGTATAATTTTTTCTTTTACACTCTTAAGTGGTAATTTGAAATATTAAGTAAGTTAAGTCAATAAACATGATCAGTGGGCATGATTTTAGCTGCAAACTAGCAACGATAGAGTTCATTCGCTCTTCACCTTTAACATTAACAAATTTTGGTTGGTTTTCGCTTCACGTTCTTAACTTTTAAGCCACATTTAGCGAAAAGCGTAAAATATATGGAAAAAGTTTTAATGGATTAAAGCCTTTTCTGATTTCCTGCTCAAAATTCTGATGAAAGTATCGAGTTTTTTAAAGCTCTTTTTGCTTCTTTAAAGCATTACATGTTTCCGAGTGCTTTTAAAGAGCGCTTTAGGTTCACGCTTGTTTTGCCTACAGGACGACACCGTGCTGTGCTTTAAGTATAAATATTTTTGAAAAATATTTTAGTCACTCTTTGTAATTTAAGCAACGAAG
Source organism: Dinothrombium tinctorium (assembly GCA_003675995.1). Classification (NCBI taxonomy): domain Eukaryota; kingdom Metazoa; phylum Arthropoda; class Arachnida; order Trombidiformes; family Trombidiidae; genus Dinothrombium; species Dinothrombium tinctorium. The sequence continues at coordinate 12,998 of NCKU01002654.1, read as the reverse complement.
TTTTTTCTTATAACAAATGGTTTTATGAAATTTTTTCAATCCTCATTGAGTTTGTTAGACTTGGAGGTTTAAAAAAACGCGAATCATTAATTAGCTGGAGAATCGTTACCAAAGTTATTCATTAATCTTAATAAGAAAAAAACAAAAGTCAAGCTTAATTAGTGAGATCAATTAAACTTCAAAGCACTTTTTAATTTTTATTTTCTTATTTTGCTTTTCACAGTTTATTAAATCAGTTGAAAGTAAAATGTGCGAAAAATTTTGTATTCGCTTTTGATTTGTTCAAAACTTAATGGCAGCGTTTTCAATTCTTTCTAAGCTTGAAATTCAATTGTTTTGCAAAGCTCGAAAAGAAGATTAAATTTTTCTTGTTTTTTTATTCCGCGTAGAAGTGCTAAAAGGTAATTTCTTTAAGAATGACAAGAAAACAAGTCAAGCAACTAAACGAAAGAAGTCCAAAAGTAATGGAAATAGTTTGATGAAGAGACAAATTCTCGGCTTCTTTTGCGATTGAACGACCTTTGCCATTTTTCGTTGAGAAAAGCGCTTTCATGAAGCTTTCATTAGCGTTCGTTAATTTCCCAGGCTCTACTCAGATTAAGAGTTAAGAACTCTCTCTCGAACCAACATTCAGCAAATATTTTTCGATTAAAAATGCTTTTAAAAAAATAATATGTTGCGTAATGCTTGAAGCATTAAATTATATTTACTTTTTGAATCCTTATAAAAGTTTGTGAGCGAAATTTTGCGAAGCAATATTTTCATCTCAGTTTATAACAACGCGAGTTATTTGATGTCAAGCTGAAAAGCAAATGCTTTTATTTTGTCTGCAAAGACGACAACTTTTGCTCGGCGCAGTTAGAAAAAAAAAATTGCGACATGTCGTGAGTCTTAACATTCAATTTAGTGTCTTCGTGACAAGTAAAGAAAAACAAAAACTAATCATTTCAAACACAAAATGGTGAGACCATTTCTGAGCTTTCTTTGAATGTGAGATATTAATTTGACTAACATTTGATCAAAGAAAAGTTTTTGTTCCAGTTTAAACATTGCAATAAATTAAAGAGAAATTTCCGTGAGAATGTGCTCTTGTAGATTTGTTTTTCTCTTTTCAACAAGAAAATATTTCTTTTCATGCCCATTTCTCATTTAAAGTTTATTTTTTGCTTTACGCTTTAATGCTCGAAACGAGAGGCGGATTGGACTCAGGATTACGAGTTCAAATGTTATATTCTACTTTGTCAGAGATTACACTGACAGTTTTTGACTCATTACCAGCTTTTGCTTCAATGAAGCTTTTCAAATGAATTATGTATGCTATTTGAATGCTGTAATTGTTCTCTTAACAAAACTTTTCAAATTATTTTTCATGTAGAGAGACAATCTTATTTTTCTTTTTCATGTAGTTTTTACTCAATATTTATTCATCGCTATTTCACTACAATTTATAATTATTAATGGACTCATACATACAATAAGTAAAAAATTTCATTAGTAAAGAAGCGTCTTCGACCAAATTCCAAAGTTCTAAAAATCAAAAATTTGTTTTTTTTGCCTAATCTTATTTAAAAATTATTTTAAATGTCCAAAGGTACCTACGTAGAGGTAATTTAATCAATTTTTTAATTTTTAGAACTTTGGCCAATAGCTCGAAAATGGTAAGTTTCCGACATTTATAACCTTCAAAAATGGACTCAATGGGTCGAAATACAGAGAATAAGGTACACTTTGTCCATTTTTGAAGGATGCTCATCTCATCTACTTTGACGGAACCGTCAGAAGCTCCTGAAATCTTTCTGGCATTTGTAACATTTATGAAAATTTACATGAATTTTTTTTCATGGGTACCCTATGCTTAATGTTGTTTTTAAGCACAACGTTAAAAAACAAGCTTTCATGCCCGAGCGCAAACAACGTTTGAAAAAAACGGGCATCAAACCAATTTAAATATTAATCAATGCTTGTGAAAATGAATTAAAATCGCTTTCTATCAAATCACATCGGACACGCTCTTTCGTGCAAATCAACGTTGCATTTAATGTTTAAATTTGGAGCAAACTCGCTAATGTTTATAATGCTTGTAATTAGATTAGAAATAATACGTGAGTAAAAAAAGATAAAAAAATCAAGCAAATAGTAGGAATGAAAGAAGAGAAGAAAATCAACGTAATCAAAATTTTCTTTTATTCATAAATGACAATATATTGAGAAATGACGGGTCTAGATCTACTGACTTAATCTTTACAATTTCAATCCTCATACTCACTCATAAGCTTTATCAACTAATTTTATACTATAAAATTAATCATTAAAAAAATGAAAACTTTCTCTAAAGGAGCTGCTTTTTGTTTTAAACTTTGTTGTAAATTTTTTATTTTGCAATCTTTTACTTACAACATTAAAGAGATAAATTATAGATAAATAAGTTCATTTACGAATTAAATTTTAAGAACTTAAAAGAGATCCACAGTTTCAAAATTTGTATTTAACTTTTTAAAACTTTTTTTTAATTTAAAATTTCGAAAACATTTCAAAAAATTTGCGAAACTATAAAATTCAAATTTTACGTGATATTAACTTTAGTAGATGAAGTATATTATTAAAATAATTGTTTAATAAATTATTAGTTTGTTTTTTCTAATAACATTTTTAGGCGAATTGAAAAGCTACTGTTTTGAATCCGATATTATTTTTAAGCTATACTTTCTGTATAAAAATTGAAAGCTATGTTCAATAGCGATAAGGTAAGATACATTCCATTTCATATTCATTTTTAAAATATAAAGCGGAGCGAACATAATTTATTGCATATAAATTAGATTTCGAAAACTTCTAACTTTTTATAAGCTTTCGTTTCAAACTTAAGTAAAGATTTGATTAATGTCGTTTAGCTTTTTACGATGAATGAAAGCACTTTATGAGTAAAGGATTTGGCGATCTATATTTGATTAATTCGGAAATTAATTCACTTGAGCTCTGTAAATGTTTTACTCTATTTTTATCATGAAAAGAAGAAAAATATTGCGAGCAAAAGCTTTGAATCAATACTAAGAGTAAATTGAAAAAGGAAGGAAACCTTAAAAGTTTTAGAATGAAAATTGAGAATAAAATGAAAAATTTAGTGTAAAATTTTTGTGTAGAATTTGTGTCTCGATGAATCTAACCGCTAGCTAGCGAGTAAATTCAAATTTAAAAACATCGATTCAAAATTTTCTTGTCATAAACTTATCAATTGATGAATTTTAGTTTTTGAATTAAGAAATGTTATCCAAAGAAATATTGAAAAATACTAAAATAAAAATTTTTGCAACAATTTAGTCTTAAAAATTTAAATTTTTGATCAAAAACTTTTTTCAAATAAAAAAATTTAACTGCAGTATTAACTATATTCAACTATTATGTTAAAACTACAATATTTGAAAAATTTATACAATAGTGTAATGACTAGGACACCAAATTTATATTATCACTAGACATCGGATTTTATGTGTTTCAAAATGATCAAAATAAGTGATGTGATATTTGCTAAAAAAGTGACAAAATATGTGCTTAATATAAAACGATGCTAATCAAAATGCATAAAAACACAATATTTCGACATCAATGGGTTGAAATTGAACTAGAAGGCTAGAGGTCCGTTACTCAATTTATATTATAAAGTCATTTTGTAAATGACACCATCAAAAGCGATTTATGTTTTCGATACAATTAATTTCTGATCTTACCTTTGGTGAAATGGAAAAAAGAGTAAGTTTAAATAAAGATGTTTGAAGATTGCGCACAACTACGAAACCTGTGAATAATTTTTAATAAAGCACAACAAATCTCAATGGAATAATCTTTTTTGTTTGCAAACGTTAATTCAACATCTTTATGCGAATTTTCAAAAAGTAATGATACGAAACAAAGTAAAAGCGAATAAATTGTGAATTTCTATCAACAAAACGAGTATTTCTCTTTGCTTTCACATTCATCTGTTAGCAATCGCTTTAAAATGTGGTTAAAAACGCGATAAATTATGATATTCAACTTACCAATGACAATAAGAGTAGCTAGAACAAAAATGAGTCAATAATGAATCCGTCGAAGTAAGAAATCGGTTCTTGCTTACTCAATGTCCAGCACTCAATACTAGAATAATGTTGAAGTCGTCATTATTCACTTAACTTTCCATTTGACATTTTTAGAAAATAATTTTATTAAACAATTCTTTATAACCATTTAATTTTCTTAATAACACAAAGCAGTTTGAGTTGCTTGTAATGAAATCGTCGCATGAAAAACAATAAAAAAATTTCACTCAATAAAATTTGTTTGCTTTTCTCTTTCATTCGAATACACTGAAATCTGTTGTTAAAGAAAATTGGTAACTGCGTCAAAATTGATAAGTTTGTCGAATTTTGCTTTAAAATGTGTTTAAATTATGTCGTAAACTCTGATCAACATTGATACGTTTTTTAATGATAAGATGTTAAATGATCGATCCGCGACAAACATTTTTTTCGAAACTGTATTTGCAAAATATATTAAAATCAAATAGTTTTATCAAATATCATTTTTGTTAAATCATTCACTAATCGATACTTTTCTTTATTTTGGCTATAAATGTGGTGTTAAACACGATTTATGTGATTTATGTGCACAGCTATAAAAATATGTGAATTATGTGATTTTGTTTTAAAGAAATTTTTATTCAATTAATTGTTTGATGCTTGTTACACTTGTATATATTCTTCCATATGATATTTGATTTTTTGTGCGATCACAAAAATCCGATGTCTAATTATCACATAATTTAGAAATGAATTGAGAATATGATAAGTAAGAATACAAAAAATCAGACATCAATATGTGACATTAAAAATCGCATAATTTTACTCTGAACCACATAAATCACTTATTAACAATATATAATTATAATAAAATTACCGAAAAAGTGTCTGCAAATTTAATGTTTCTTTTGACATTAATACGTATAATAAGTTGATTTAATTATTAATTAGGCGTGAGAGTCGAAGAGCTTCCCTTGAAAGTTAAATTTAAGAAAAAAATTGATAAAAATAGAAAAAGGTTGAAAAAGAAATTAAATTTATGATCGATATAGCTGCAATCGATGAAATGTCGTAGAAGCAAGCAATAGGTTAAGCATGAGCATTAAAGTTCAAATTTTAATTTTTTTATTCTGTCAAAAGTTGACGTCCTCATATTCTGTAGTCGTTTTTAGATCTCGTTGTTTTTAACAATGCTGCACTTTGCTTTGCCGCCGGGTTTTGCATCTAGTTTGCTTTTGTTCAGATCTTGATTGAATTTCGCAACAACATCCGAAATGACAGTAGAATCAGAATAAAGAAGCTGACAGAAACTATATGAAAATTGCCATCGATCCTTAAACGACGCATAATTGAGCGATATGATACGCAGATATTAAACAATTGCCTGACATCTTTTATTTTTCATTCTTCTTCGATTTTGCTACTTAGTGACTGAAGATACGCGGTCAAATTATTGTTTCCTTAAAGAGAGTCACTTAAGTGACCGAAACATGTCAGAAAAATAATTAAATTATTATTTTCATTTAATTTATGTCAAAATAAAGATGCTATAAGTAAATATATGTCTGATCAAGTGTGAAAATTTATTTACTGCTTTAAAAGCAGCATTGTTGGAGAGCTCGTTTTCACAGAGGTGTTATCCAAAACAACTTTCATTTTCTTTAAAGCATCATTTGCGGCACATTGAAATTTTCTCGATAAAAATGATCAATAAAAATCGCACTAAAAAATTGATAAAATGTTACTCGATTTTTTGAAATTTTCTAAAAGAACCTTTTTCAATCTTAATGGTTTGTAAATTAATCTTCAGGCACATAAAATGACGCCATAGCGTGTAAGGAGAAAGTGCGGTACGATTTTGATTTTGTAGAACAGTTAAAGAAATTTTTTTGCTTTTCATTTCTAAAAAACTGAATTTTAGTTTCGCTTGGCCAAAAAAGTGTATGAACAATTCAAGCAAATTTTATCTAAACAATCATCACTTTTTAATTTCTTGATTTTTTAAATTAAGCTGTACTACTATGGACTGAAAAGAGTTTGATTTCGCAGCTAGATATGCTTTCGTTTGTGAAGCTTTTTTGGATAGAAATAAATTTGTAAACTAAAAAATCTAAATTTGATCGCATTTTATATCGTAATTTTCTCTCATAAAATTTAACAATAAATAATTTAAAAGAGAATATTAAGACATAGAATGCGGTCAAATTTCGAATATTTTCTTTGTAAGATTTGAGTAGAAGAAATTATTATGACTGACAGCTGACTTTCTACCCATCATGAAATGTAACTATCATCAGAAACTTCATTTGAATGCATTTCAACTTTAGCCATTTGAGAGATGCACTGGACATTCATTGGACTAAGATTTTCACTTTATATTCAAGTGAAAGCTCGAATGTTAACTATTCAAACTATGCTTTATATCAAGCGAGATTATGCATTGTACACACAAAGATTGACTCGCGAAATGTTATATAGTTTCGTGAGAAGTCAAGCGAAAGTGTCGTGCTTTTGTTTTCAATGCAAAAGTGTTACTTTTGTAATATTTCACTTTAGTCGGTACTCCGCAAAGTGCGCGTACCACCACCCCTCTAGTCATTATCATTTTTCATGTGTTAACTCGATTCAGTTGTAAATAAAGCATTTCTTACTTAAGTTTGTCTCTTTTCTTTTTCGTGCGGTCGGTTGCATCGAGTTATTTTGCGGTCTCGGAACAACTAAGTTGCAAGCTGTCGCAGTTATTGGAATTCCTTTTGGTAACGGTTTCGGACAGCAATGAAATTAACCGTTACAATGACTATCGTAATGTTAATGGCATGCAGCAGTATGCGATTTCTTTTTGTATCCGAACAAATTAATCTTTAAATTGCGTGCAAATTTTTATGAGTTTTTTGCAAAAAATCAGCAGAGAAAAAGTGAGCAACTCTTGCTTAAAGAGCCAAATTGGTGTCTACAAAAGCGATTTTGTCCTGAATTGAAATGAAGAGAAAGAGAAGAGAGAACTTTTTCATTTCGAAAGACATACAAATTGAACTGCTTTTAGCAGAAATCGAGATTTTCTTGCTAAAGTGAACTTCGCTCGATATTAAATGTTGATTTTCATTTTCGCTTCGATTTACTCATTTTCGCCACAATTCACTGACATTTACTCTTTTCTTCTTGTTTACAAAAGCATAGACAAACAATTTCGATAAATTCTTCCATTTCAAATTCGACATAAATTGAGTTCTAATGTGAAAGTTTTTAAAAACTTCACCTTCTCTAACTTTTGAAAGTTTTGCTTCGAATTTGTGAACTCTCAAAATATTTCGTTTTTTCGAGTTTTCATGACGAAAGAAAGAGAAAAGTTTGACTCGTCTATTTTTGCATTTCAATAAGTCTTTTTTAAACTTTAATTCAATCTTCATTCTAGAAATAATGAAATCGATCTAATATAACAAATCGAAGAACAGAAGAAATCTTCGTCATGCCTGTTTATAATTCTATAAATAAGCCGTTAACAAGATCTAAATTAAATTTAATTCGCATTTATAGGCTAGTGTGGTTGATAGAAAGCGCAAGTCATAAGATTTACTCGCGTTTTGAGTATTTAGTTGTAAGGTTTCAGAGATCTTATCAAGTTTACATTAAAGCAAAGATTGTTTTTGATACAACTATCGTCTTCAAGTTGAATTGAAAATTTCAAAATAATTAACATCATTTTGCTTACTTCATTTTAATCATTATTAATTGATATTATAATTATTATAACATATAAAATATTTTTAAATTCAAATAACTATTTGTGTTAGTTTTGTAAGTTTGTGAGCACAAAATGTCACGCTTAACGTTACTTTTTAAAATGTTTTGCTCTAGAATGCAAATACAAGAAAGTGCTTATGCATAAAAATAACTTTCAGCGATTTTATGTATTTCTGCTTTTATCAAATTATTTAGTGCATTTCGTTTTATATTGTGAATTTTAAGAAAATATCTTCAAATTAGATTTCAAGTGAAGCATTTATAAAATGAAACACTCTTTACGCTTTTCGCCATTTTATTATCCGAATTTTACATAAAAGCAAACTAAGCTTTATATATTTTTTATAAGATTTGTTGGTTTCTCCAAGGTTTGTTATTTCTACAATTTTCTCTGTAAACTCATTTTATAAATCATTTTGCTTTTACGTGAACAATAGTTTACTCTGCTTGTTATAACATTTTTCATCAAAACTAGAGGCTATATAGATAAATGTGACACAAAGTATAAAGTTTGAATTTTTATTTGTTTGTTAAATTAATTATTTATAAAATTTTTATTTCTTAATCAATGGCAAACTTAAAAATCGACATTATTGTTAAAGTAAAAACACATGTGACAAAACAAATTTTTTCTCAGAAAATTTGAATTTTAAGTCATTTGATCAGTGTTTAAATTTCTTGAAATTTATATTGTTGTATTCATCACTCTTTTCTCTTTTATTTAATGTTTGACTTGTGAATTTTAATTGGTTAAGTAATTAGCAAAAGACTACTTCACAAGTATACAACTTTCAATCATGAGTAAAATGGATTTAGTATGTTATGATGTTAACTGCTATGATAAATTTAAAGCAGATAATGAAGTTTCTGGACATATTAGCCATAATAGAGTGAGAAACATGCTTGATGATTTAGTAGGTACAATCAAAAATACACTATCAAATTATTTGGATCAAAATTTTGGCATACTTGAAGACAAAAAAGAAACTCATGTAAAATATGTTATTCAAAACGATAAAGAAACCATTGAAGGAAATTTAGATGAAAATGGTGAAGAAAACAAATTCCCTTTCTTTTGAATTTTATCATTCATAATATATACAAATTGATGGAAAATTATTTTCATCAGACATCAATATGATAGTAAATAATGCGAAAGAACTAGTTTCGAATTGTTCACAACTTTTGGCTTAAATGAACAACATGAAAAGCAACTTTAACGGATTTAACAATGACTTTCAGTCTCTTATTATGCAGTAATGGAATAGGATTGGTACTGAGCAACTAAATAATAGATGTGGCTGGTATTAGGTTTTTAATGGGAAGGAATGGGATATTCATTTTTTATTCCCATCTATAAAATTAAAATCAAACTTTTTGTTCTTTTTGTTATTATTATTATTTAGGAAATTCTCGAAATTATAGTTGCGAAAATCATTAAGCATTGAATGGTGTAATTTAAGCCAAAATACAAAATTACTTAGAACCGCTAAAAACACGAAAAATTGTTTTGACCACAAATCACTGAAGAAATAAAAAAGGATTACACGCTAAACTAATTGACAACTTTAAACGAGAATCACTATCTGATTGCGTGTGAAATTACGATTGCTTCACACTCATCTCTGCGTTTGTATCGCTTATCGAATTCAGTATTTTTCTTTTTGCTTGAATTTTAGTTAAAGTATATTTAGTCGAGTCGCGTATAAAGTGTAAATGACTGTAATTTACTAAATGAAAACTAACAATTACGGAACGCTGACGGAAGAGATAGCGAGAATAACAGAAGCGAGAGGATTAAATAAAATAGTGTGTACTACAGTAGGATGGAGAACAAATATTTTATGCACAGAAAGAGCTTTAAAAAGAAATAAAAGTGAAAAAAGCAAATTTGAAGCATATTTATATCGTTGCTCTTTCTGGACACCATTAATTCAATTCGTGTTTCACGACAGCATCGAGAACTGTGTTATGTGACAAAGATCGCAAGTGGCACTGAGCGGCTTAGTCGCTAAAAATGAGTCGGTAGCTTGTTACGCACGACGGGAGTTTGTTTTGCGCGAAGGCCAACAAAGATGAGCCTGAAATTAGGCAAATTTTGCCATTCGAGGAGAGAAACAAAACGAAAAGTTTTGAAAAAGTGAAAATCAATGCGATAATGAAAAGAGAAGGCAGAAAGCGGTGAGAGCATGTCTCGTTCTATTGCGTCCACTTTCGACACAAAACTATGTGCGAACAAACGTAGTCATGGCAATCGCGAGAAATTTTCGACGAAGTCTATGGCACAAACGACTATATATATGGGTGTATTTACTATATATACATACATACAAAATGTACAATGCACAGACAGGCGATATAGCGTTACAGCGCAGGGAATGGATACAATCGTCGCTCGCCTGTTGCGGAGTGAGAAAAATGCTCAATCGTCATTTTAGCATAAGTTTATTTCGTCTTGTTTCGCTCAATTATGTATGTATCAGTGCATTTCAGCGTATAAACCGTGTGCTTATTATGCTGTAATTACTTGATAATTATTTTGTGCTCACATATTCGCCACTCTTCGCTCTCTCCGTACGCTTAACCTTTATTTTTTATCATCTTCGCGTTGTATGATGCCAAATATTGTACTTTAGCCAAAAATCAGATACATTCTCGTAAGAGTGGATTTCGCTCATCGTTGCTTTCACGGTAAGCTTCCTAGTAAATAAGCAATTTGACAAAAAAACTTTGCGTGAGTGAAAAAGCTCTCGCTTATTGTTATTTTCGAGTATTTCATTCTACTTTTTGCGAATTGTTCGAAACTCAGTGTTGAAAACAATTTGTCAAATGTGTTTTGTTTCGGCGCTTCGAGCGAAAGTCTACTTGCAGTCCGCAGGGCGAAACGCGGGCAAAATATTATTGCTTGCAAAATTCCAATTTTTGTTTGCTTCGTTTTAGAATCGGAAAAAATCTTCTATTCACAAAGCGGACGAAAACTAAATTACAAGCATTTTTGTCGATTTTCAATTCATTTTTGAATGCTCATTTTTAAATTGAAGTTCAACAAAAATATAAACGAGCAAGACTTGATCGCTTTTACAATTTCCACGTACAAAATGACATAATTTTCAATTAGTATTGAAGTGTGTGACTTGTGTGTCGCATTAGAATTTATCTTTAGTGTGATTTTATCTTTATCCTTTACTTGATTTCATCTTGCATTTGATATGAATTAGCCGACTTTACGTATTCACGGATAAATAAAGCAACTGGTTGGTTCTAATTGAAAAGAGAATATGTTTAGAAAAAATTTTCTTAATTAATTTCTTAATTAATTTTTTAATTTATTTGAAAAAGATGAAACAAATGATGTTCTTGGCGTTTTGTATGTTGCTTAAACGCTTATATTTTAAGTGAAAATCGATGAATTAATTTTTTATTATTAGAAATGCCTAAAAACAAATGACTTTTGTAATTGTAAGATTAGATTCAAGTTTCTTCTTTTTGCCGGCAAAAGTCACAACGAACTTAATGTCTTCGCTTTCGCAGCCTGTTGGTTACATTATGCTTACATTGATTTGGGTGGAGGTGCTATAATTTTGTGTACCTTTAATTTGATAATTGCGAAACTCAGTTCATGGTTCTTACACATTGGCTTCGTTTAATTAAATGCTTTCTTAATTATTTCATTTTATATTTTGTTGCCTTCGTTTTGAGAATCTCTGAGCAAATAATGTCATATTATTAATCTCTAAGCTTATAGTTCATGAGTATTATGGCACTCGGGCCTTAGCGTCACAAGAATTCCGGTTCGATTGGTGCGCAATTGATTTTTTAGGTAAAAACGAGTGTTTATTATCTACAAAATGCATACAAATTGCGCTTTACGCCAGAATACACTAAATAATAAGTTTGTTAAACGAAGAAAGCAACGAGAATGCTAGTCAGGATGTCGGTAAACTATAGAGAAATTAAGACACGCGAACAGCTCTCTAAGAGTTAAGCGACGACTGAATTAGCGAACATGCGATTGTTTATCAAAATGCGAAACATTAAATTTTGATCAATTTTTAAGCGAAATGAAATTTAATACTTAGATGAAATTTAGTAATTTAGATGAAACATATTCTGTCTGTATATGCTTTGCTATCGCTCTACAGATAGCCGAATTGGTCACCGTTTGGCGCTGATCAATTATTATTGCAAGTGAGAAGTGCAAAGATTTACCTACATAAATTTTTTTAAGACTATTGCTGACGCTCCCCATCATTATTTCGTACTGATAGTGATGCGAATTTGCCACACAATTATTTTTTATTCAAAGAATTCTAAACTTGCCTATCACTTTCACGCTTATTCACATTCATTTTCGCATATTGAATTTAACATCGTCACGTTATGCTGTTCTAAAGGTGAGATTAATAATTTGTTTTGGCAAAAATCATTAAGTTTTTATCAGTAAAAGCTTGTCGATTCAATTCAAATATTACTCAGAACTCATTTATTATACACAAAGCCTCAATATCGCCTAATATTGCACATTTCTAACTTCTTTTCTTTCTTCATTAATTATTCAATCAATTATATTATTCGAAGTATGTTAATGCTTCTTTTACTTTGAAAAAGTTAAAAGATGTGAAAAATGCAAAGAAAGCGAAACAGAATTTTGATGGTATTTATGCCTTCAATTCAAAGAAAGAGGTGGTAATACAATTCATATAATTTAATGTAAGTTTCAGCAAATATCTTTGAGAATATTGTAAAATCTACGAAGAAGAAGAAAATGTTATCGAGAATTGCGATTTTCATTCTCTTAAAGAGAATTTTGCGAATTTTTCGATTGTGAAACCAATCTAAAAAATAAATTGGAATTTTGACACTTTTTTTTACAGTTTGAGCTTTCAGACTCAAACTTTTCACAAGCCATTTACCACTTCAAACTTTTTGGCTTCAAATCTTTATCTTAATGAACTTCATTGCTTCAAAATTTTCAATTGTTGCAACTTTGCAGAAAGTTTGATTTAGAAAAAAATTAATCTCAAAATGAACATTTTGCTGCTATAGAAAACAATAATTGTAATTTAAAAGTAAAGTAATTTTTGTTTGAAATTATCTTTTTCACATTTTGATTAGCGAGTAGCGAGTAGCGAGTCTTTATCTTTTTATTCACTTAACTTTTCAACTGGGTAAACTTTAAAATTCTCGTATAAATCCGAATACATC
>NCKU01002653.1:0-18152 GCA_003675995.1 Dinothrombium tinctorium | reverse complement strand
GTATAAAGAGTTCAAATGATCGATCATGTACAAACATTTTTTCTGAAACTGAATGCAAAAAAAGATTCGTAATTCTCGAATTGCTTCGAACACATGCTTTGTGAATACATCGTTCGTTTAGATTGTTTTGATCTTACGAAGTCATTAACTGAGAAACAATCGTTAGCATTTTTTTAAAGTGCTTCTAGAGATGAATTTGCTACCAAATAGAACTTCGACTCTTCAATAATCATTCTGTTTCAATGTTTTCTTAAAAGCTGTATAAAGTCTTTCACGTTTTCAACACTCATTAAGTTATCTTGTCTTTGTCAATGTTGGCGCATTTTTGTGTGCATTCCGCAAAATAGTTGAAGACGAAGAGAAAAGAGATTAATGATTTGCTGTGACGAATGGACATCTATTCAGCTGTGATTTATATCGTATTTAACACACAAATTGATTAACATCTTTTCACCATCCATCTGTTCGTTTCCGTTCTATTGTTGTATACTTCGCTGAAGTCGCTGTTAAATCAATCGCAACATTTGTTTAGCAGCTTCGTTCATACTTTTTTTTCAGAGCAAAGTATTTTGAAAGTAACCAAACTCGACAGAATCTGCTCCGATCTCATTAAATCAAAATTCGATGCAATATTATTAGTTATTTATAAAGGAATCAAACGTGAAACCTTTTAAATACAAATCTATCAAGAGTGTATAAACTCGATTCAACTATAAGTCTATTTTCAATTTTCATTGATTTTCTCAAATTTTTGTTACAGCGTTGACTTCTCCTAATTGCTTTAATAGAATATTTTAAATTTTTTATTTGATAATACAAGTTTTACAAAATTTTAGCAAAGCTACGACTTAGATGAAAACTTGATGCTCAAAAAATGTTTGAAAATGTTTTACACACCCATTCTAAACTCACGACGTTGTGAATTAACTTAATTTTTTGTATGTTGTAGATTTAACCAGCTAATTTTGTGTTTTATACTAATTATTTTTATTCTACATTGTCATTCTTTTTTAAAAAGAACTTTTTAATTTTTAAGATTTATATAATTTTTCATTCATCAGCCTATTAAAAAATATTAGATGAACTTGTCAAGTTAACGTCGTAATTACGAAAAAGAAGAAAATGTGATTAAAACTCTTTAAACTCCGGGTTTTTGTACAACGCGGTTAAAACTCAACTGTAGAAATTGTAACAATGACGCTTATGAATCTTTTTACTGTAAGAAATTTGAAATATTTCTAAAAAAGAAACATTCGATACTTTCGCCGTCTCGAAAAGAGTTGTCGCAAAAAAATTTGAATTTAAAATCATGAAAAAGTTTTTGTAATTTCAAATATTTTACAATACCGTTTTCAAATATTTACTATCATATGCATCGAAATTTCAGTTTTTTTTATATTTTTCAGTATATAATTGAATTGAAAGTTTCGATATATTTTTAAATTAAGAATTGACAAGTGAATAATTTATTGAGATTCTTCACGAGTTCTTCGAAAAGAGTAAATCGACATAACTTTGAAGTGATGAATGAAGATCGAAGAAAGAGACAAGCAAAAAAACCTTTTCACTCTTTCTAGCTTATTCTTTATTTTCCTGCTGAAAAAAAATTATTCGCATTTTTTTCGCTTGATATTTATTACTTTTAGGAATTTAATTTTTTATTTAAAAGAATGACACAATAAAAGAAAATTACGAAAAAAAAAATTCAAAAAGAGAAAATTTTAGAGAAAAATGTTTGAAATGATGTGAATGGATTCGAACTTTATGAAGAATTTTATTTTATTGTGTGCAAGGGTGAAAAGCGAGTGCAATCAAAAGTTTTTGAACGACAAAAAAAAATTTGAGTGCTGCTGAAAAGTGAAAATGCGATCAATCGTTGAGAGCATTGGGATTGCTGCGCAGCGAATGCTTGTAATAAAGCAGTTAAACTAAAACCGAATTCGAGAGTAGAAAATGAAGATAATATACACAAGCCGTTCACACGATTTTTTTATCTTTCATTTTTCTCGTTAATATATTTATGTCTAATGCTATACGCATCCATATGCATTTAACATTGGATTCAATATGCGAACTCATTTTGCATTTGATTACAAAATTTGTTTATCCTCGCAAAAATAACTAATTTAACAAGCGCATTCGATTCACTGAATACACATAGAATATATTCTGTACACGCTCGCTGTTTATCAAGCTTCTCGAATCAATAAATTTATGTAGCTTGTCATATTTCATCTCGTTATATTTTCAGATTAAAAATTCAAAACCTTTTTCTTTTCGTTTTTCACATTAATTTGAAATATTGCAAATATTTTTTTCACTAGAAATTTTGAAGAAAGTT
The DNA here is from genome assembly GCA_003675995.1 of Dinothrombium tinctorium. Lineage (NCBI taxonomy): Eukaryota > Metazoa > Arthropoda > Arachnida > Trombidiformes > Trombidiidae > Dinothrombium > Dinothrombium tinctorium. Next base: position 15,811 of record NCKU01002653.1, on the reverse strand, counting down.
ATTATTATTGCTATTGCTTATAATTAATTCAGTTTTCATTATGAATACACAGTCTTGAAACATGAAATCTAAACATTTGTTTCATCAAAATAATTTTTTAACAAACGAATAGACCTTGATTATGTTGACGAATAAGTTGTTCATTTTAATAAGTTACATATAACAAGTGTGACGCTAAAATAAAATGCGATTAAAGAGAAGAAGAGCTGTTTTGAGATAGCCGAACTTAAAGATTGAAAGCGTTCTATGAAACCCAATAATTTTGCCAAAAAGAGATCGTATCAAGATAATGAAGTTTTCCAGATCGACCTAATTTATTTTATATTTTATATTTACCTGATTACTATTCTCAAGTTGCTAAATGTTTTGAAAATTTTTAATATTTTCTTTTATGTCTCGTTTTTCTTTTATATGAACTCATTTTATCGAAAATAGATTTCTCTTATTTTCATCAAATTATGATCTTTGATGAAAATGACTTTCTGATGAAAAATAAATCACTTAGTTCTAAATTTTTTACTATACAATTTAAAGCCTACTCATCAAAATTAGAACACTGATAAAAAATTATTTCCTTTTTTAAGATTAATTTCATTGACTAACAAAAGTAAATTTTGTTAAAGCTAATTGTGGCCGTAAAAAGTTTTAAGTTATAAAAACGATATAACATTCATACTTATCACGGTGAGTTAAATTTATATAAAATAAAAAATCATAAACAAATGTAATAATTTCGATAGTGAAAAAATAATTTTAGTTTCAAAATTTTTTATGTATATGAGTATAAAAGTCTGTAGTCTCTTGTACTATTTTGGCTCCTAACTATACTTAAAATGACAATATGCAACATCTCTGAAAATTTTCCCTAATTTTAAAAATCGAGAATATGCGAAGGGGATCAAATCTTATTGAAAGTGAAGATAGTTTTCATATTTTAATTTTCAAACATTTAGGTCAAATTAAACAAAAATAATCATTTTTATTATTCAACAATAATGACACTTATCTTCTTTATTTGAGAATACTTCATTAAAACTATTTTTCATCCTGCACCGACTTTACGTTTATTGTCTCCCTAAATTATCCAACTTTTTAGCTACTTATTGACAGTAAACATGCGGGCTTTTTACAGTGCAGTGAAGTATTCTTTCAATCGTAAAATGTACTTTTTTCTGATCACAGTAGTAGATAAATGTATTAATTATCAAGATTCTTGTTTTATACTTTGCAATATTTTATACAAACCCTTACGTCATGATCAATCATTTTACTGTGGACATTTTATCGACGCATCTTTTTTAAAACAAGTTTTCTTATTTTTATTTTTAAATTTGAATTATAGCCAATTTTGTTAAAATGTAGAAGTTTAAAAAAGTTTGTTAAAATTTTTTAAAAATTGTGCGCATCTAAAAATCATCTAAAGCTCATTACTTGGTTTTAAATTATTTATTTTTTAACATTTTTCATTACATGCATATCACCAATAGACATAACTGTCTAGTTTGCATTATAGTGCTTTTATTCATGTGTTCAAAATTTATTTTAAATAATTATTTTTACAAATTAAGGTTTCAAAATTGTGGTGATTGATTTCGCTTACATTGCGCCAAAACATGAAATTTTTAAAATAAATTTTATCGACTGCATAACTATCGCAATTTTTATTTCTCTCTGTATCATTTAAATTTTAATTTTTTTTTACTTTGTCGATTGTTTTCATTTTTTTTATTTAAATTTTTCGAAAATAAAATTCGCTTTAGTGCACATTCAGAAAATATTAGTACGTAAAATATTTTTAATTGAAGACATTTATCATAAAAGAGTGCATCTCGCGTGTGTATTATTGTTAGATAAAACCTTTTATAATAAATTTATTCAACTAGAAAATAATTAATATCAAACATCGAAAATGAAAATGTATTCTAACTGTCTGCCTTTTATTTTCTTTATTAGGGTACATGAATGCAAACAGCATTCGAAATAAAATTTTGTGTATAATAATCCAAAAATCCATCTTTAAAAATCACCATTCAAATAAAAGCATAAAATAAGCTCGTAAAGTAATTTCATTTTTAGAGTGCTTCCAATAAAATCTTTTTGAGCTTGGAAAATTTATTTCTATCCATTAAATATTTTCAAATAATTTTTTTTTTCAAATTCATTTAAATAACTTAACAAACTCGAGAAAATTGTTTTCTTTGTCATGAAACAATCTTAATTTTTTTGATTAAGAAATTATACAATTATTTGGTTAGAGTTTTCAGGTCGAACATATTTACTGTATTATAAGCTTATACACTAAGATTGCCCTTAAATATTTATCCTCATTTTTTTCGCAATATTTTAAGGCAAAATTTGTGTTCTTCTTTATTATTTTTTCTTCTCATTATTCTGAAATTCACTAAAACCTGGAACCTTTAGCTGAAGAATACTCGCATATTTTACATTTAAATTGGCGTTCTTTTAATCTTTTTGAATCTCTTGAATTAGCAAACGTTAAACTTTGTGCCATTAATTCATGCGTTATACGCCGTAGCGAAATTATGAAGAGCAGAAAATCAATTGCGAGTAGCGAGTGTTGTTGCTGTTTATCGATTCGAAAAAATGCTGAACGAAACTCTAACTCTTCCTTCGCGTATAGATCGAGCAGAGTAAAGTTGAATAAAAAAATCGATTTTCTCAATTTTATTCGTCGAATTCAACACAGTAATGACAGCGAGTGTCAGTGTGAGAGAATGAGAGAAAACGTCGAGAGGGCACCTAAACCGTTTTATTACTTTCGCTGCATTCTTTTCGCGTTTCGATTCTTCTCACTCTTTTCACCTCTCACTCGATGCGTACGTGTTGAATGTGCGATCACTGAACAGTGACATACTCATTGTTATTTACTTCGATTTTTTCACTTGTTCTTCGCATTCGCTGATGCAGCCTTCCAACAGAGAGATTGTGCGTGCTACTTGAATAAACGTGGAGCTCATTTTTAAAAGCCATTGTACCGAATCGATTATTGGATCTCATCCGGAGGCGGTTATACCGTGGGGCAATACGAACGTTAGATACCGCAGGGACAAAAGCGAATAATAAAGATAAGAGGAAAGCCACAGTGTGATAGTGCGCGATAAATGTTTACATCAGATCGTTATTGAATTATACGCAAATAAAAACGCATCTGAATTAAGCAATCGATGTCAACTGCGCGAATAAATATTGATTAAATTGATGCAAATCGATTCGCTTTTATGCTTTGATTCATTACTTCCGATTCGAACTCATTATTCGCCGAACCATTCGAATCGAATCGTTTGCGAGCGCTTTAAATCCAAAAAACGATTTTTCGTCAAATTTTCGACGATTTTTCTTTTATTCGGCTTCCGAAACGGAACACGCATAAAATATTTATGGTGAGTTTTGCGATTCATACTACGCTCCGTTTTCAAATCGAGTCAAAAAGTAAATCCAATATGAACAGTATTAATGCGTGTTAAAACTTCTTGACGAATGCATTTTTAATTCGATGCAAAATTTATTCTCTTTAATGCCTCCAATTTCGCTTGTATTCTGAATACTAATTGAATTAGTTTCACGTCAGAATAGTGTATTGAATACAGTGCTAGATTTTAGTTCGCTCACTTTTCTCGTCTTACTTTCTATAATTGAATTACTTCGATTATGTTGATTAAATTTGCGCTTAAAAATGTTTTACGCTTTATGTGCAGTCAAATTCAGTTAGTTAATCAAATGAATTCAATGAACTTAGTTTATTTTTTTAATAAATTAAAATTGAAACTAAGAATAAAAGCGAAAAAAGTTTAAAACTTAACACCTTTGAAATTCTTTTGCATCTTGTATTAATTTTAATATTTTTTAATATACTAGCAGCAAGAATCGAAAACACTGTAGATGAGTTTTTTGAAGCTTTTGCAAGCATTTTTTGATTAAAAATTGTGATACAATTCTTTCCTAATTTTTTAACATTCATATTCATAGAATAACGATTCGACTTGTAAGTTAAATTATAATTTTTTAAATTAAACACTATCTAATTTAGAGATATAAATTGATGCAGATTTTTGGATAGGAATGTTATCATTTTCGAAAGTGTATTTTAATTTCATTTCAAACATCGCATTTATCGATTGCTTGGTTGTTTTTTTAAAAAATATTTTCATTTAGTGGTTTTATTTTTATTAAGGATTAAATTAAAATTTGAACATTTTTGGAGAAAATGAGATTTTTTAACATTGTAATTATGTAATTTTTGATTAATTTTTTCAATGCATGGAGTTTAAAGTGTGTTGAGTTTATTGAAACATTTTTATAAAATTAGGACATTCCAAAAATCTCATTTTCAACAATCTCGCAAAGAGCTCCTACTGAACGCTGAGAATTCTGCATCTTGCGTTTTCAGCATTTAATTGATTCTTTTGTGTTTTTTTGTATTCTTAGAAAGTAAGTTTTTTCTGTTTATTACTTCTTCGTTCGCAAGCATTGTGCTTTGAATGCCAGCGAGCAATAGGCAGCAATGATTGATGCGGAGCGAAGAAAAGAGTGAATGCGCTATTTAAACAAATTGTTTGAGGTGTGGTGGTCTCCATTTTTTGAAGATGTGCGTGAAATAAGGATTACGCTGACAAAATGACAAAGAACGAAATGAAGCGAATTCTACTTTTTATTTCGATGTCATTGCTTTCAGTATTCTTCTTCTCCGCGCTCCGGCAACTGTTGCTATACATCGAGCAACATATATTACGTTTGCGAACATTAATTTTTTCCTTTTTCACTCGATGAAAACATTTGAGTGAAATTATTCTATTCAAGTATAATGTTTGAGCGCACGCTTTCGCTCATTGCGCCAATTTCTGATTCGTTTCGCGAGTGAAATGCCGTATTAATTATGTGTCTGCGCCCGCTTTTTATCACATCGTCGAATTCGCATTTATTGAGAGATGTTTAGCACTTCACTTTATTAATGTCGTTTTTGCTTCCACTGTTTCGCTGTTTTCTGAAAAAAAATTGAAAATGATGTAAAGAAGCTTTTTATGCTCTCCTTTATTTTATTCGCTTATTTGTTCGAATTGCTTATTTTCACTTCAGTTTAGCATTCACTTTACGAAACGTGCGAAATGCAATAACATCGCGTGAAGTAGTAACATCACTTTATAAATGTGTCAAAATTACAATCCTTTAATTCTATCAAAATTTTTAGCTTACGTTTTTAATTTATTCACATTTCTAACAAGTTAAACAAATTAAAAATTCTGAATTTTATTTTATTTTTTTAACAATAGAGGAGAAGCCAAAATGCTGATTAAAGTAATTTTCTCTCCAGAATGAATTAAAAAAAATTGGTGCTTCCGAACATCGATTTTCGTATTGATCTGGTTTGAACTTATTATTTGCGTTTTCGACTTGCTCTCAATTTATTTTGTGTAATTGTTTATTTCGCTTATGACTATACTTCGGAATTTTTAGCTTAAATTTCAATTTATTCACGTTTCTAACAAGTTAAACAAATTAAAAATTGTGTTTGAATTGGATCAGGTTGTTTACTCATTAGCAAGATGTTTATGTATTTAAAAGCTTTCACTAGACGATAAGATTCAATGAAAATCTCAGTGAAAATACAGTAAATCAAAACGCTAAAGTTGTTAAAAAGTAGAAAGTTTTCGCTCATAATGGAATAAGCACCAATTTTCAAGAAAATGAAGCTTAGGAACCCATTCGAATGGTTCCAAGTTTACATTCAAAGGTTTACCTTAACAGAGATATAAACTCGACATTAAACGATCCATTGTCCTTTTGTGCATATAAGTTTTATTCACGTGCATTCTTTATGACTAAGTTTATGGGGGAAATTTTGTTTTTTATGCCACAGGTGACCCATTTCACGAATTTTGATCAGATTTTCTTTTTATAATTTATAATGTAACTTTATTTCTACCTCATTTTCGATTTGATATCTTGCGTAAATTGGACAAAATAAAAATATTTGATATTTATCAACTAACTATTTCAACAAGACATGAGATTTCAACATGAAGATCGTCAAAAAAAAGTTTTCAAAATGAAAAATTCTGATTAAAATTGGAGAAATTGTTCGCCAGTATTGTTAAAAATAAAATTTTCTTCATAGACTTAATTATAAAGAACTCAGGGGAATAAAACTTTGCACTAGCGCTATGTGCACAAAGTGACAATGGATCCTTTGTCGTGTTTGTATGTTTGTTAGGACAAACTTTGGAACGAAAAGCTCTGGAACCATTCGAATGGGTTTCTAGGTCAAACTCGTAGCAGATGAGGCAAAGAAATTCTATAGTTACCGCTTGTACTCAACTAACTCATCAACTAATCTTTTTATTTTTCAAAGATAGAATTTCATTTATATCGAAATCTAAAGCAACATAAGAAAAGCTGACACAAGAATTTATCTTTTTCAACCTCTTGTAATGACAATATAAATTATTCTTAAAGCACTTTTATGAATTTCTTTTCTGTTTAGATGAAGTAAATTAAATTCATTCGTAATGGTTTTTAGTTTGCAATAAAAAGTAAAGCAAAATTCATATCTCACAATGATTTGATAGTCTGATCGGAGTTGAACACAAAGTAACAGCAAAACACCAAATGGTTTCGAGTTTGAAAGAGTTTTCTCTTACAAGCGAATTTATTAATTATAATAATCTAGTTGAAATAAATTATGTGAAGTCAATTTTTCAAAGACTTTACTAAAGTGAATGCTAAGAGAATATGCTTGGTGTTAATCGGTGCAATTTTTTATTGCGCTGAGCGCTCAAGAGCGCTGAGTTTTGTTTGCAACTTGTTCGATGTTTTTGTTTACTTTGAAACTTCATGATAAATATAACTTGTTCAAGGATAATGCTGTTTTGAGTTTCATTACGTCGAATCATTTTTTTGAGGTTTATGATTCGAATTCTAAAATAATTCAAACGCAAGAAAAGTCAAGAGTTATGTATTCAAATCAAATCGAAAGATCATGAGGGATCATTCATGATTTATTATATCATGAGCTTGCTTGGATTTGAACATTTTTCACCAAATAAAAAACATTTTCAGACTGGCAAATAAAATCAATACATACGTCGTAGAACAAATTTAACGCAATGAATTTCGCTGAATAGTCGGTGAACATTAACAAACATAATTTTAATGCAATAAAATGATCTTTATTTCCAAGAAAGCAACTAAATAAATCATGCAATGTCTAAATATTCTTGGTAAAATGTTTTTCAAAAAGTTGTTTCTATGGAGCAGATAAAAACAAGCTTCATTGCTACTTTCGGTTCATTAGCAACATGTTTAGAACGCATCCAACGTGAAGAATTGAGAGAGAACTTTTCTGTTTATTTCATTTTTTTCTAAGATTCTCTATTTTTTAACAATAGTTGAGAAGCCAAAATACTGATTAAAGTAATTTTCTCTCCAGAATGAATGAAAAAATTGGTGCTTCCGAACATCGATTTTCGTATTGATCTGGTTTGGGCTTATTATTTGCGTTCAGTAAGCGTTTTCGACTTGCTCTCAATTTACTTTGTGTAATTGTTTATTTTGCTTATGACCAAGTTGACGCACTTGTTAAATTCAAGCAAAGGGCATTAATGTGCATTAATGTGTCAGTTGTAAGGCGCTTAAATTTTGAAAATATTAGTTTTTTGTTTTACATATTGTCAACTTGAAGCTCGTTAATTTAGTCGTTTTGATTTTTTTGCTCCTATTTTTAAATTTTTTATTTTTTAATATTGCAATAAATCAACAAAGGATTAAAGTGAAAAAAGCGACATTCTTTAGAGACAAATTTTGCTCCATAAATTCGCGGATTATGGTTTTATTCACATAGATTTGTGCAACAAAATAGTTTGGCAGATAATTAGATCAGCATTTTGAAATATTTTGAGATTTTATGAAAGACGCCGAATAAGAGTTTAGTTTATCTTTGTTTGACCTGTTCAACAATTGCCAGTTTTTTAAACTAACTTCATGTGCTTGTCAGTCTTACCTTTGTTTAGTGCATAATATGAATATCGCCTAAAGCAAAACCGAATCAAAATCTGTTTAATTATTAATGTAAATTGATTCGATAGTTACACAAAAAGACAAAAATTTGTCGAATTATGAAATTCGACATTTAAACGAGCGAGTAAGACAAAAGTAAAAGCAAAAAGTTTTTTCTCTTTAAGAAGTTCTTTGTTTATGGTTCACCGTTTTCGATTGAGTTACGAATCTAAAAAAAGTTTATGTCGATTCATTTTTGTTGAAAGCTCATTTGATTATTGAATATTAAGAAAATTAGTTTATATTAAAAATTGGCTTCCTATTATTAATTCAGATATCATGTTTTTGACGATTTCACTTTTTTCTATATTTCTAATCAAATTAAATCAAAAAATTTGAATTCGAGAACAATTTCTTTTTATCAAAAAAATATTTTCATATCACATACAATTTCTTGTTTGTCTTTTGAGCTTTGAGGTACTACAATGATTCTATAATATTATTTGAATTGTTTATATTAAATCCACAGCTTAACTTTTGTCATTCTTGGGGTGCATATTTATATTAATTATCAAATAAAGGTGAGTCTAACGAGCACAAAAAGTTGAATTTTTGACAATAGTGATTAAAATTAAAGGCAAGAGCATCTGAAATCATATCAAAATACGCACATCGACTTAATTTCTCTCAAAAAATCTAAAAATCATTTCGAAATGCAAGCCTCAAAAAGCCCTTCTCAAGTGTTTTATGACAAACTTGTCTAGGTGGAATAGATTTTTAGCTCCCAGTATCGCCATCTTTTGTTTTAAGCGCTTCTTTAAATCAAAAAATGAAAATTTCAATTTTATTTAAATTTAATTTAGAAACCATTTATTACCAACGTCATTTGGATTTACTAAAATAAGTTAGAATATGCAAGAAGAAACATGATTGAAATTCAAAATAGAAAATAGTTTATATTTTAGCCAGTTTAATTAAAATTTATTGCCTGATTAAAAAACAAAATTATAAAAGCCAAAAGGATAAAAAAAATTATCGACGTTAATATTAAAAAATTATTTTTGAAAAATTAAAATCTATTTTTATTCATTGGTTATGTTATGTTCAAGATATTTAATAAAATTTAGTAAAAAGGGTGCTTATCGCAACATTTTACCGAATTTTATTTAACTGTGAAAAGTTAACTCGATTTTAATTATTGAAAAACGATTCAGAGGCTTAGAAATTTAATAAAATTTTTTAAAACTTAAGAAATTTATCACAAATTTTACAACAAATTGTATAAATCTTTAAACAACAAAACTTTGAGATTTAGCGAAAAATGTCGCGAATGTAGCAAATCATTTAATTCGAACGAATTTATCGAATTTATTTCGATGAGTTTGAAATCGATTAAATTAACGAACTTAAAAGACAAGCAATCGATTGCTTGAAAGTAAAGTGAGGATCTGAAATACGAGAAAGAGAATTAAATTAAGCGTTACTTGAAAACTTAGTTTCAACCACAAGGCTTGCTTAAGGCTGCCTTTAAAACCAATTTATAGTAATTCAGCTCGGATGAAGCAAGAAAAAAATTCAAGTATTAAACTCATAAATCATTCGCACGCTGTGAGCTTCAAAAAAGTTTGAATACTGAAAGAGAAAATCGCTTTATTTCGAGAATACAAGTAGTTTCAAAAAAAGTTTTAAACTTAAACATGTCTTAAAGCTTTCATTTTGACAAACGCCGACCACGCTTTTGAACAAAATGAAAATAACTGGCGTATGAAATTAAGTTGTTCGTTTTTTTTGTGCTCGGCTAGAGCTTCAATTTCGGCAAATTTTTTTGCGTCCTAAAAACGTTTTCTTTTGTTCGTAAAATGAGAAAACGTCTGCGAAAATAACGTTCATTTCGCTTAATACGATGCTTTGCCTTTGTTTTGATCTTCTTTATTAATAAAAGCGAAACGTTTTTAAAACCCCAGTTAAAGAAAGCGAATGGTATTATAAGAAAATGTTTTCATCACATTTGATCCTTGTGCAAAACTTTTTTTTAAAAAATGTTAAAAGAGAAAAGATTGTCTAAAAAGTAAAGTAGACAAAAAGCACGAACAGATGTTTTCACTGCATAGCATTGAAAACACGCAACGGCGAGATGCATGCATTGCGGTGAAACACCACTTTCAGTGCTGTTTTGTTATTTTTTTCGGCAGCGTACTTCACTTTTACAATTTGCAGTGAAAACACACAAACATATTGCATCAACAGCTTAAAATTCATTTCACACATTTAATTTCACGCACTTCGCTCTCGGTTAGGTCAGGGTTACAGTTTCGGGCGAAATTGTTTACTCGAATTTCTACAAACTGCTTTTATGTGTATAGAAGATTGCAAAACACTGGATTTCGTTTCTTGTATCCAATCAAAATTTTAGAAAACCAACTCTACGAAGAGAAAAATCGCATCGAATTTTGTCTATCTTATCCACAATATCCAATGTACTACGATTGACAACAAAAGTTTTACACAATATTCGATTTGAGTTTGCTCTGCATGACATTTTTTCAAAAATTTTACATTCATTAAATGAAATTTATTAAAGCGCATCTTGACATTTTAATCATTAAAACGAAATTTTTCTTGATTTATGATTTTCCAGAATATCGCGTTTCTTTTTTGAAAATCCACTTTAAAACTGCTTTCATTTCAAAAACGAGAACATCTTTAATTATTTACAAATGTTTCACAAAGCTTAATTGCATCCGTTTTATAATAAGAAAGAAAGAATCTGTCATCTTGATTGTAACCACGGTTTTCTATATTTCCTCATTTAAAGTTCTTGCCATTTGTCTCCTCTCATTTCGTTAATTGCTATAATTTCATTTGAGTTTCACTTTTATGCGAAACTTTGTTCTTTTTGTGTTAGTTAGAGTGAAAGCGAAAGTAATTTTTAAACACAGACAATCGACGCACATTGATGCTGCTTAGCAGTAAAGCATCGCTGCTATTATTGAGGACTAATTTTCAAATGAAATTGGATTTTCAAAGAATAGAAGAGAGAGAGAGTTTGCGAGAAAAAAATTGAATTTAGAACACAATCGAGATTTCTCCGTAATTTATTTTCACCTAACGTACGATTTTGAATTAAGCAATCGATGAATAATGCGAGAAAGCAAAAAAAGTTTCATCGAAAGTTTTGCCTTTTCTCTCGCTCTCCTCTCTCTCTCTCTCGAGTTTATTTCTATTTCGCTTTTCAGACTAACGAACATAACATTCTTCACGCATTACACGTACGATTATTTCGAAATTTATCGCTTTATTCATTTTGTTTTCTTTTCAGCAACACACAAAAAAAAATGGCGCAAAGAATGTGAAACAAATTTCAATTTCAAATGTTAGCGTATATTTCACGACTCGTTGCGAAGCGCGTTTAAAATGTGTGTGAATTTAGAAAGAGAAGTTAAAATTTGAAAGGAAATAAGAATCAATTTATTATTACACATTTGCGAGTTTTTTTTCTTTACTTTAGAAAGTGAAAATTGTAAAGAAAAAGTTTTGCGGAGGAAAGAATGAAGAAAATGAATGCGCTTTTCGCGCAGTTTACATTCGCGGAGATAGAGAGTATTGTAAATAGAGCGAAAGTAGTACGAAGTTGTACGACGAGAACGCTTTTTTATCAATTATTTTTTCATATAGATTTGTATTCACTTTCGCACCGCTTTCGAATGCGACAAACAATGCACTCACTACTCCGTTAACGCTGATAGTCACATTTCTCTGTCAATATCCAAAAGCGAAAGTGCGCTCACTGCGTTTGTGACTGCGTGTGTGTAAGTGTGTGTGTGTGTGTGTGTGTATGTCTTTTTATGACCATTTCTTTGATCGCAAAACTAATTTTCGCTCGCTTTTAATGACATCTTTTTTCTCTCTTATTCGACATAAATCATTAATAGAAGTAACCTTTTCCTCCTTAATTTCGCTCAATTCGCTTTTCTCTTTCGCTTTAGACTCATTCATCGCGTTCGCGAGTAAACGATTTGCCAGCGAAAGCGGCTATCATCCTTTTGTTCGCTGCTCACACGCTGCCGAAAGTAACAAAATTTTCGGATTCTTTTCAAAATCGCTTTAATGGAAGTGTGTCACACACAGTGCATCATTTTTCGCATTTTCGAGCCGAGCATTATCAATCGTAGAAACGTCAATTGTGTTCTTCGCTTGTCTCCTCGCTCATCGAGTATCTCGTCACTGAACGAGCACATGCGGTCATCGCTACTTGGCTACTTTCAAACACGGCAAATGCGATTATCGGCGTGATTTTAATCATTCGCAATACGTAATGAATTCTGACAATCTACTAAATGGCTCGCGTTGGTGCGAGAAAACAGTGCTGACTGCTAAAGTATCACACTTACTTCGCTTCACATCTGCTCATCTTATACTTCACTCATCACAAATGCGTTTTTCGGTAATTAATCAACTCTTAGCGATACGCAACCTCGTCGAATGGCTGTTCACATTGTTCAATCGTAAAACTGTACCTCTTCGATATGCGCTTCTAAATTGGTGTAAAATTTACTTTATTTCACTCACCTTGATTCAACTTTTAACAAACAATGTTTGGTAAGTTTTTTGGCTTATTTTGCTTTTGATTTCACCTTTTCGCTCATTAATTCATTTAATTAAACGCTAATCGCGTTGTTCGTTATCCGTGCGATGCATTTCAAAAGCAGTTTTAACCTGCGCTTTCAAAATTCTGAATTCTAAAAGAGAGCAAATATAGTGCAGTTGAACGTTCATTAACAAAGTTTCGCTGAATTTTATTTTTCGCCAACTTTTCTGCTCGTTTCGATTCGCAAAACGCTCTGATTGCTGCAAACTCGAATAACTCATACAAAACGAAATACTCTGTTTTCACTGTCGTTCACAATTTTTATTCAATTTTTAAAGCGAACGCATTCTTTCTTCGCGAAGAGCGATGAAAACATTGATGAAGCTTTGAATTAAATTATCGTGAAATGATTGTGTAATAAAAATACCAAAAATATTCACGAGTGACGAATTTTCAATGTGTTCGTCGACGCGCGAAACATTAGATTTGTGCAAAAATTTTTACTAATAATCGTTTGAACATTTCTTTATTCATTTATTTTTGCACAAATACACAAATAGAACGAGCTTGATGAACATTTTCATAAATCGCAGCGAATGTTTGAATGCTTGAATTTTCAAAAAGATTATTTTACGTTTGTCGTCGCAAATAAAAATGTCGAAAAGTCTCTCGCAGCTAGAGCATCAGCCAAAAACAAAGTTTTTAAATGAATTTTTTTTTTCATTTCTAAATTTTCTATATTTCTAAAAATTAAATATGATAATCAATGAAAAAATGCTCTTGAAAAAGACCAGATAACTTAGCGTAAGAATTTGGGTAAATAAGAGATTAAAAAATCTTAAGTGCAAACAAAATTCATCTTCAAAAATGATTCTTAAGACGCTTTGAGCTTTCATTCTCAAAACAGCTTCATTATTTGTGATTTAAGACAGCCTGTCTAAATTCATCGAAAATAAATTCATCATATTTTACGGAAGTGGATGAAAGCAAACAAAATTTCTCATTTAAGCGAATTCCATTACAGCTTATTGATAGCTAAAAAAATGCGGTTTTAATGTGATTGTGGCCATATATTCAAGTCATAAATCACCTCAAAAATTACTAAATTACCTACTTTCTCTAGTTCTTTTTTAACTTATTCGATTTACTTTAGGTGAAGAGTTATGTCGGTTTTTCGAAAAAAAAAGTTTTGAAAAATTCAACTGCTTTCATCCTCAAAGATTGAATGAAAGACTTGAATTTTTATACAAAGATACATACAAATCAGTTTGAAAATGTGGAAGTATAAGTTTCATCTCCAAAATATTGAATGATTCAGCTTAAAAAAGATCGCTAACATTAAATTATTAATGATAGACAAACCAAAAACTTGTATCGATGGACATTCTTTAGCAAAAAATCTACCAATTTGTTGCATTTCGGTTAAGGTTTGAAGAAAAATGAAAGATTTTGAACGCGAATGTGCTTGTACTTATTTCAAAAAATAAAATAATACGAAAGCGGAGTACATTTATTTTTAAATACACAGAGTGTAGTTACTTCAACCAAAAACATTTTCTACCGTTGAAATCTTATTTTGTTGCATTACTCTGAACGTTATCATTGACATAAAGCAATACGTTTTCGCAGAAACACAGAAGAAAATCGATAAGTTTCAACAGAATTAAGTCATTGATTTTGTATAGTGAGAATGAACTATGGTAAAAAATTCAAATCTCATCATGTACTTATCTTTAATTCACACTTATTTAAAAAAATACCTAGGTCTTTATTTCTGATAATTTTTTTAACTTTTGCTGAGTTTTCAATGATATAAATCATTTTTTAGCAGAGTAAAATAGAAAAATTGATTTGATTATTTCTTACTGATTAAAACAATTTCTAATATCGCGCCTCGAGTTTATTCTATGTCAAGAATAGAGCAATGAATTCATCGTCAAATAAAAATATTTAAAAAAATTAAAATATGATTTATATAACAATAAACTAAAAATTTCATTTTCTTTTGATAATTAAATTTTCCAAACAAAACACAAACACAAAATGTATAGCTCAGGGCTTTTGATTTTTCAAGAGACCCCAATCCAAGGTGTTTATTTTCTGGAGAAAAATTATTTCTGGACAGCGACTAATTTTCCAATTGATTTTTTAACTCATTTATCTCAAAATTAAAATTCTTCATTAACTCTTCGTTTTACATATTATAGACTCTTATTTAGGATGTGATTTTTTAAACAAGTCCTATAAATAGGATGATTACTTGGGGGGAGTTGGAATTATTTCAGGGCGATTGTTTCGAGAAACATGGTAAATGTTTCGAGAGTATTTTATTTGATATAGAGCTGGTAGTTCTTCGCTTTCCCAAAGTTCATATAAATATTGGAATAACTTTTGAATTTGAATCATAAGCTTCTTTAGAAATTAATGAAAGAGAAAACTTATACTCAACACAAAATGAAATTAAAATGAAGCAATTTTCACAAAAATTTAACTTCATTAATCGGAGTCGATTAAGTTTAAAGGAATCGAAAAGAATTACAGGATAAATGAAAAAAGTAAAAAATATCATTTAATTAAGCTTTTAATGCCAATATAATAGTTTTTTGAAAGCAATTTTGATGTTTCAATGAGAATTCTTTGCTAACATGTTCTTCGATGAGCCGAAGAATCATTTGAAGACTTTTGGAACACATCACAAACTACTTTCACGCAGAATAAGTGTTTTTAAACACTCTTGGATGTATTTGGGCGATAAGTAGATCATGTAAGCAATCAAAAGAGGTTTAATAACATAACATCAAATACCTGAAGAAAAATCGATAAAATTAAGCAAAATAAGAAGCTGATCGCAGAGATGAAGAAAGTTGCGCAAAGGTTTTTATTTAATTTGCTATAAACAACGCAATAGAAGTGATCACGTTTGTCAAAGAACAAAAATTGTAATTTGGATTCGCGTGAGGAAAAAAATTAAAGCAGGAAGATCGTTTTCTACTGTACAAACTTTTAATTGATTGATTGTATGATAGCTTTTTTGTTTGTTTCATAGTTTCTAACAAGGAAGATCCACGAAATATTGAACATATCCAGGTCACATGATCGACTTTCTGAATTCATTGATATTTTGAAAAAATCAATAATGACTAGGGCTGGTCAAATAGGTGATCACCTATTTTTAAGTTAACATTGTAATCGTGTTCTACATTGAATAAGGAG
>NCKU01002652.1:0-18154 GCA_003675995.1 Dinothrombium tinctorium | reverse complement strand
TAGAAGTGAGAATTTTTCGGTTATTTTCTATTAAAAGCAAAAAATGAAAATTTCAAAATCGAGAAAAAGTTTTGAACGCGAACGCAGTGACCGGCTGCGAAAGTGTCGCCTTCGCGGCGGCTGAGTGTTGACACAAGCGAACACATGTTTCGCTTTTCGCCGCTTTATTGAAAACAAATATCGAAACGAAAGTTAACGAAAACAAGACGAAAGCGAAACGAGAGCGAAAAGCATGAATCTGGAATCGACTCGAAGGAGCGCACAGCAGGAGTACATTCTTCAGGGCAGTATTGTGAACGATTCGTGTGAAATTCTTTTGCATCGATTGCGAGGACTGTGCGATAACGGCGACGCTGCGCCCGAAACATTTAAAGATCACGAATACGTTTACACCATTCGTGAGTTTTGTCGTTTCTGGCAGCGGCCACACTTCGCTTATCATTGTTTTGATTGCAGGGCAACCGAATGGACAGCCTTTGACTTTAAGAGTGAGGCAAAGTCTTGAGAAAAAAGATTATCCCTGGCATTTGAGGTGAACTCGGTTCGCTTTCGCAGTTTTTTAACCTTCATTTATAATTGTTAATTATTAAATGTTGACAAATTAAAAGACAATTAACAGTTAAAGTAAAACATAATAAGAAATTTGTTGCTAATTGAAACAAAAGTTTCATTTTCAAAGCTTAATCTAATCAACCAAACTTTGACAGCTAAATTATAATCGTAAACTAATCGCATTTCATGTGCAGATATTTGGGACAACCAGAAATCGGCGATAAAAATCGAGCAACGCTCGTACGCTCCTGCATCGATGTGGCCTGTTCGAGTAATATTTGTACATTCCTTTCTGAAATGGGCTTTAAATTGGATTACGAGTATATCAGCAAAGGATTTATATTTAAAAAAGGGCGTATGAAAGTAACCGTTTCGAAAATATTTCGTTTGCTGCCACCAGGAAATGTTAATACTGACGAACACGTATCTCAATCATATTTGGTCGAAGTTAGCGTTGTCGCACCTACAGGTGAATATCACAGTTAATTGCAGCGTTTAAGTTAATTTATTAACCCTGCTTTTTGTTCGCTGTCAGGACAAGATGCGTTGGCAGAGGAAATAAGATCGTTTGCCGAGCAACTCAAGCCTTTGGTGCAGTTGGAAAAAATAGATCCTCGTCGCTTACAGTAACTAATTACCCCTCAAAAATCATTTGCATTAAGCAATCCATCATATTTCATTTCAAAAAATAAATAATTCAAAAAAGGCAATTTAGTAATTCGGTTATTTTATTTAAATTTTAATAGTCTCACTCTGCTAAAATATGTAGCTGTTGTTTTTCAACTTCTGTGGTTTTCGGTAATCCATCCACCAGATTCAACGGTTTCGGTTTCCTTAATTTGCGTCCACAATATCCGTCTTTTCGATGCCACAAACCAGATACCTGCCTCCAACCTTTCCAATGCAGGCGTTGAGGGACGAGAAGATTTACGGTGTAATGGTTTGGATTCGAGACTTTACCCACAGTGACCATACATTTACTGTTCAGCGTTATTTCATGACCTCTGGGGTACTTAATTACCACAGAGTCTTTCATTCGTCTAAGAATAACCGCATGTGTTCCTGCATTTATGCAAAATCTGTTTTCATCCAGACTAGATCCCGGCACTTTCTCGATGTTATGTATCAAAGTGCCTGGAATAAGTGCGCCAATGGGATGTGCGTCACCCTCTTTTCCTTGTATTGGATTTTTTGGAATCACATTCGTTGTTCGAATTACGTCGCCTGGTTTCATGTTTTCTGAAGCAACTATCCACCGTTTATGGCCATTACGCGCGACTAAGGCTATTAAACAAGTGTGCAAAGGACTGTAGCGGACATTGAACACTTTCTCCTCTATGGTTTCTCCTTCTGGTGCGTGTCGAGTATAATCGATCCATCGAAAATATTCTTAAAAAGAAAAAGCAATAAGATTTCAAGTGAATAGAAGAACGCAATTCACTTTTATTGCCACCGCCGATAGTGCGAACAACAACGCGACCAGTCTCAGGATCCCTTCCTCCGAGCTTTTTGATCGGTAACTTACGAGTGGTGTATTCGCCATCCTTTCAGAGACTGAACATAGAAATAGTCGGTTGATTCGAGACACTAACCTTGGGAAGAATAGGCTGCCAGGCGTATTTATAAGGCTCGGGCACTTTGCGAAACGGCAGCGGCGGCCGCGGCGGACCCGCGATGCGTCTTCTCACAGTCCGATGTCTGATTTGAATGCACCATGTTTTCAACGGCAGCGTGTACCCAACGCTTGCCGCAGCCTGAACGCAGTCATTCACGAACAGTGCATTTGTTGTCGCATTAAGCGAATGCAAAGCGTTTTTCGGTTGAAAGCAAATCGCTTTCAATTTGTTGAAAATTAAATTTAAACTCAATTTATTTAAACTCATCTCGTTTTCGGACCGCCAAACGTTGCGTCAGTCGCGCCCTCTTTCAATAGCGAGGATGAAGCGCACAAAGTATGAATTGAACTTATTTATTGAATTGATGCTTACGTCAAAAATCAAAATTACAAAAATCTTAAGACTAAAATGCACAAAAGACATTTTAAGACCGAAGAAATAAGTCGAAATTACAAAATTGTGTGAAATGAGGAATGACGGCTATTTGAAAATGCAGCTTTTCGTCAAATAAATGGTTGGCCCTAAAAAGGGCCGTTTGTTTAGATTTATGTTTAGCGATCGCTTTACGCTTTCTTTTCGGTTTTCTTCGGCAAAAGCACGGCTTGAATGTTGGGCAAAACACCGCCCTGAGCGATGGTTACGCCAGCCAACAGTTTGTTCAACTCTTCGTCGTTTCTGATTGCGAGCTGCAAATGACGAGGAATAATACGTGTCTTCTTGTTATCGCGGGCTGCATTACCCGCCAATTCGAGCACTTCAGCTGCTAAATACTCAAGCACCGCGGCCAAGTATACCGGTGCACCCGCACCCACACGTTC
Source organism: Dinothrombium tinctorium (assembly GCA_003675995.1). Lineage (NCBI taxonomy): Eukaryota > Metazoa > Arthropoda > Arachnida > Trombidiformes > Trombidiidae > Dinothrombium > Dinothrombium tinctorium. The sequence continues at coordinate 15,168 of NCKU01002652.1, read as the reverse complement.
AGCGTAATTGCCTTTTCGTAGCAAACGATGAATTCTGCCGACCGGGAATTGAAGACCGGCACGGGAGGAGCGCGACTTCGCTTTGCTCTTCACTTTTCCGCCTTTTCCGCGTCCTGACATTGTTCGAGTGTTGGTTTACGCTTCTGTTTTTGCACAAAAATGGACAGTTGTTTAGAACGCTGTGAAATGAATTCTCTTTTCTTTGCTTTTATACTGCGCAATGTTTGCGTTTTCGGATTTCGTTCACAAACCAATCAAACGCTTGCATTTCGCTTCTCGTTCTCTCACTGGTTCGTCGCGCGTTATGTCACTTCGCCGCCGTCGAACGGCTGATCATTCACGCAGCCGTTTCCAGAGTTTTGCGTATTGTTTACATTACTTTTTTGGCAATTTTATCCTTTTTTTCTCTCACTTTTTTCTTAAATTCATTCTGATTTCAACTTTATTTTGCAAATTTTTTTCAAAAGGAATTGCATTTTTTGAATTCAAGAAAAGCACAATATTCGTGTTTTTTATTTTTTATGATTTAAAAATGCTCGTTTGACTCTGAACTGATAAGAAACAACTTAAAAATTTTATACAAAGTGTAAAAGTGTGCTTATAGTTTATTTAATCATAAAAATCTCAAATTTGAGGCAAAAAAGTGGAAAACGAAAGCGAAAGCGAAATTTCAAATTCGGCGCTTTCGAGCGCAAAGCGAGGCGCGCACAGCAATGAGAGCGCGAAACGCGCGGCGAATGCGCGAAGAGGAGTCCTCGTTCGCAGTCGACTGCAAGTAAAGGGCTCACATATAAAAGGCCGGCGTTCATTTTGTCGCCATTCGCAGCATTCGCCCCTGTGACGTGTGTATCAAGTGTTTGCGTGAAAACAAACGAGTAAATAACGAAAATGCCTCCTCAACCGAGTGGTAAAGCAGTGAAAAAAGCGGGCAAAGCCCAGAAAGCGGTGCGTGCGTCCGACAAGAAGAAAAAGAAGAAGAAGCGAAAGGAATCTTTCTCAGTGTATATTTACAAGGTTTGTGCTTTTGCATTCATCGCGAGTCGATTGCTAATCAAATGTGTATTCAGGTATTGAAACAAGTGCATCCGGATACTGGTATCTCGTCGAAGGCGATGTCTATAATGAATTCGTTCGTGAACGACATTTTCGAACGCATCGCTGCCGAAGCCTCGAGACTCGCTCATTACAACAAACGAAGCACGATCACCTCGCGGGAGATTCAAACCGCCGTTCGACTTTTGCTGCCTGGCGAATTGGCCAAACACGCGGTGTCAGAAGGCACAAAAGCCGTCACCAAGTATACTTCATCCAAATAAGCAATTATCGTCCACTATTCAAAAAACGGTCCTTTTCAGGGCCACTAATTTATGTCGACTTGGAGTTTGAATAAATTCATCTCTTCCTTTAATTGTATTTTGCATTCCTTAACAACTGAACAAATGTCAGTATATTTCAGTCAAAATTGAGGTGTAAATTTCGCATTTCGTTAAACACGATAAAATAAAATTCGTTTCACTCGTAATTGTGTGGTTTTTACAAAACTAAATTAAGTTAATTTACAAGCAAGTGATTGCTTTGATATTTAGACAAGTGGGAATTTTACTTGTGGGTTAATTCAACTGTTAAACCGCGCCATCGTTTTCAAAGGGAGTTGGTTTTCGGTCTCGAAGCAAGTATTGGTGGTGATTGTGGTAGGTCGTTACTTTGAATGCTTCCGATCTGTTTTCTTTCAGATAACTGGTCGAAGAAATTTCATCATCGCTTTCGAAACCAGTCTCAGAAGTTGGATCAGAACTTTCCTCATCGGGCACATAATCTTCATCGGAATCTTCGGTGAACCAATCCGGGCTATTAGGCGCCATTGCTTTAATCGGTAAGTCTACTTTAATAATGGTTAAAATTATGTCGTTAAATTTATAATGAGGCACTTACAAGTAAGTGGTAATCGGTGAAGTATTTTGTCGTTTTGTTCTTTAATATCACATAACAACTGATTGTTAATCGTGTTATAGTCCTTAAATATATATAAGGTATAAATAAAGTAGCAGAAGGCGATAAAAATTGCGCCTTTTCTGCAAAGCCATACACGAACATTGATTATGGCTGCAATTGAATCAATGTCTCTCATTGATAATGATTCATCAGCAAGAGTATAATTTGTGACCATTTGTTCGATCAATAAATTTAATATAAATAGGCTAAGTAATCCTAACCGGGCTCCATTTGTTCGCTGCGTTGTCGTTAAGAAGAACACAGTAAAAAAGGCAATAACATAAAAGAATATTGTATAGAATTTAGATGAGCCTTCCAAAATGAAATCTTTGATTTCAAGGAAACGGTCTAAAATTTGACTTTCAATAAACTGCTGTTCTTTGATGCTTTCTTTGAAATCATCAAAAACTTCTTTAGATTTACGCATTTCAGCGTTAAGTTGATCCTGATTTGAAAGTGAAACTTGTTGAAGATTTTTCAAATCAAACATTTTTTCATCAACTGAATCAAAAAAGTGCAACACTTTTAATAACTTTTCTCTCGCGTTCTTTTGCCACAATTGATTTTCAACAAAAAAGCAAATATTTTGTGTGTGCGTGAAAAATTCTGTGTAAGCGTTGTAGGCGCGAGTGTCCATATTTTGAAAGCAAGTTTTCAATTCGATTTCAGCAGAACAAGGATAGGTATCTTGCCCGGTTTTTGCGAGAAAGCAGTTGGTAAAATTCAAAGCCAGCCTTGAATGTAACTCTTCGGTCAATTGTTTACATTTGATATTCAACGAAACGAGCGCTTCGATCCAACACTCGCCGTACAATGGTTTTTTGGCCAAAAACAACAAATCTTTCTTTCCGACTTCGAGCACTTTGTTGTTATCGCCGTCTTCGAGCTCAGCGTCGAGTTTTCTTTCGCTGTGAAACTGGTTTCCGCTATTCTCGGAAATCGAGTGATTGCAAAGAAAAGCAAAGATGAAAGCGACACAAAGGGTTGAGACGCGAACGCGAATCATTGTTAACCGATGTATTCGCGAACAGAGCGCAACGAAAACAAGTTGAGTTTGGTTTAGGACACAATCAAACGCACTCGAAAAACCCGAACACTTTTCACGTTCAGAAATCGAGTGAAAAAAGTTTATTTTGAAAGAAAAAGTGAAAAAGTGAAGTTTTTGAGTTCGACTCGAACTCGATTTGAAATTAACGGCTTCGAAAGCGTTCGCAAAGCGTGCGAAAAGATGTCGCTTTTGGAGTGCGATTCGCTTCATTTCGAATTTATTTTTTAAAAGCGAATTTAAAAAATTTTAATTAAAAGCGATCGAATGGCGAACGCTTAAAATGAACGCACTGCTCTACGCTTCGTTCGCTTCGCTCTGTTTCGTGCTCTTCATTTACCACTCATTTTTACTGCGAACAGTGTTCGCAATAGTCTGCTGTGCGATCGGAGCCGTGTTCGCGTTTTACAGCAACAAACACAAACTCGAACAATGTTTGAGCCGTGATTGCGGCGAAAGAAACGAAAATCGATTGAAACGAATGTTGAACGTTGCGAATCAATGTCTTTTACCCGATGTCAGCGAAGCGTCACGCGACGAGTGCAAGTTTTTCGGCAATCGTCTGCTGATTTCGAAAAACGTCGATTCAGTCATCGAAGAAATGGTCGATTTGCTGTTTCAGGATTACTTCTTCGCGTGGTACAAAGAACTCGTTAAAGAGGACAAATTCAATGTCGACATTAAATTAAAGAATGAAATTTGGGGAATGTTATCACGTCTTATATCGCGTTTGGAGAATTTCGACGATGTCACGTTTTTGACAAAAGACATCGTTAATTGCGTCCAAAAGCACATTCATAAAATAAACTCGGCTTCGCATACCAAAAGCACATTTAAACTCCACGCTTTTTTGGAATGCAGAGAGAAAGAAGTCAACTTTCTGAGAAAAGTGTCAAATTTATTTCTTATTTGTGTCTTACCTTTAGAATACGTGAAAAGCAAACCACTTTTGCATGTCATTCGTGAGATACTCGCAAACGTATTGTATAACACAATCGACCTCTTGTCTGATCCTACTTATATAAATGAGAAAGTTCTCGATTATTTGAAAAATCAAAAATTGGAAATGGAAAGAATTAAAAAATCTTATGCATACTCGGAAACATTTGAAGATTTCATTCGGATGATAAATAAGTGCACAAATGTAGAAGAGTTGAAAAGAATTCGATACTATGTAATCACTGAAATCATGCAATGCACCGCTTTGAATAATCTGAAAAGAGAACGAAATGCTGATTCAGGAAAAGATCTTTCCATAACCATGAATTCGCCTCATTTAAACACGAAAGGCGTTTTGTTATTGAATCGAGATTTGAAAAAATATATCAATCAGTTGCGTTTTGCGAAACGTCTATGCAATAAAAGAATCAACACATTTGTCAACTACCAAAATTCTTCCATCGCGATCTCTAATCAAAGTATTAAACCTGTCCATAGATCATCACATCTACCAAGACCACTGAAAAAGAAAGTTTTAAAGCACAATGTCATTATGAATTCAGATCTCTGTAGAAGTTTTTTTAGAAAATTCCTTCAAAATTCTATTGGTAATGGTCAGAGTGCAAGTGAAAGGACTGCAAAACATTTGGTTACTTTTTGGGAATCGGTTGAAGAAATAAGAAAAAGTCAGGACAGAGTGAAACAATATCAGATTGCAAATGAATTGCTCACGCATTCATATTTCCTGACGAGCGTTAATAATCACATAAAAATTCCGAAAAATACAATTAGGGGCATGCAGTTGTATATAAAAGGTAAATAGCTTTGAATGAAATAAATTTAAATATGATTATTTGCAGGAGACAAAGGGCCGGATTCGTTTTTTCAGGTTCAATCTGTAGTTTATCGTATATTAGAAGATAGATATTATCCATTATTTATAGTGAGCAAAGAATATGATGAAATGGTTGTCCAATATGATGAATGTGAAGCCGACAATAGTGAACCAAGCAGTCCGGATGCGGGAGATGCTTTACCAAATCAAACGACTGTTGATCATTGTTTGAGTCATGAAACTCCTGTGATAGAAAGGCATATTAAACTAGCGTCTTCCAAATTAGAAGATTTGCACCAAAAATTGCGCGACAAGAATGAAGCATTAACTGCATTGCGAAACGTATCAAATCACACTTCAATTAATACAAATACTAAATTAATTGGCGCGTTAGAAAAAGATATTGAAGAAATCGAGGAAGAGATACATCAAGTAAAAGTAACTTTTGTCCAATTTTTAAACATTCATTTTCTAAGCAGTTGAAAACGTTTGTTCGCTGGGCACAACAATGGACTCGTTACCTAACTCAATGGAAAGCAGAAATTCACGATATCCAATTTAATAAAGAATCAAAGGATTGTTCACCAATGGTTATCGTAATAATTCATTTGGACCAATCAACTTCTGATGTTTCAACTTCTGGAGGATGGATAGTAGCCAGAACAGTTGACGAATTTATTGAATTAAAGCGTAAAATTGTTAAATTCAAACCCGAGTTACGAAAAGTTGAAATTTTACGGCTCAAAAATATTCCTTCAGATAAAATGGATCTTAAAAATCAAGGAAAAAACAACTTACAGCAGATGTTAAAAATGATATTTGATGATGAAAACTGCCTCAGCTATGAAGATATATTTTTATTTTTCTGTCCAAACTCTGAAAACATTCGCTTTTCACTGTCAATGCACAAAAGTAACTCATCAAAATCGCAATTGCCTTTCGCCAAATTTTTTGGCATCACAAACCCAGCATCAACAGGAACACAATCCAAAATAGAAGAAAATGGAAGTGATGAAGAAAATATCCACGATCTTTTTAATTTCGAAGATTTAGAAAATAAAGATAATTCGAATGATAACATCGCCGTGCCTCTTTACAATTTAGCTAATGAAATCTTTGAATTAAGCGGTGCAGTAGGTTTATTACGAAAGAGTTTAATTATTTTTGTTCAAATCACTTTTGGACAAACAATTAATAAACAATTGCGGGAAACCATTTCCTGGATTACTTCAGAATCTATGGTTTATTACTACTTGACTTTATTCCGTGACTCATTTTGGCAAAATGGCAAATGGGTCGAGTCTCCTCCCGAAAAGAGTCGAGCAGAAAAAGATCAAATTCAACTTTTAGCCAAGCAGCAGTTGGTGAATAATATTCCTGACATTTTCAGCAAATCATTTGGCGCTCAAAATGCTAGAAGCAGTATTGTGAAAGTATTTGAACTTTTTCAAAACAAAAGTTTGAATAAACACTTGCTATATGTAAGGGAAAGCTCGATTTTCTTTCTGAATCAACTAATTTTATTCTTTTCGCAGGATTTATTGGAGACGTTTATGTTTGAATTTGTGCCTGAATTGAACGCAAAAGGATTCGAAAGTAATGCCTCTTCGAATGACAAGTGACGCTCAACTTTTCATTGAGTTTTTATACATATATACACATATAGAGGAGAAAAATATTTTGTTTTAAAATGAATAAATATTATTCGTTTTATACAGTATTTACAATTTCTAAAACGAAACAATCTAAAAAATTTGGTAGACCTGAAAATAGGATTCTTCATGTTAAATCACCCGCGTGATCAGGATTGATGCCATCCGAAATTCCTTCATTTCCTCCTTTGAATCGCTGCAGAATTTCGTGGTTATCATTGGTTAACAAAATCGAAGGTGAGTATTGCGTTAAACTTCTGTCTTCTTTCTTTTTAATCAATTCGCACCTGCAATTGATTCATCATATAGTGTTTAATACACAAGACTTCAAGTTGTTGAACAAGTTAAATCATTTTATATTTATTTAATCATTTATATTTCGATCTTGAACTTTAGTTTGATCGATTAAACATAATGTGAACGGCTATTTGAGAGCTACATTGAGATTTGAATCGAAAATACCAAAAGAGCCTAAATGGTGAGCGAATTAAAGCTCAATTTCTAAAATGCATTTTCAACCTTTCTTTTCATCTGAACATCAACTAGGCAATAAGTGTGTGAACTTAAAGAAGAGAAAGAAATGTAAACAAATACCTGCACGTATTTTGATCAAAACGTAATCCCGTTGAGCAATTTAAAGTTGACTTGCAAAGACAAGTACAATTGCCTTGATCCCAAAATTTATTTCGCTGCTGAATGCACTGTAGCACCTTTTGCAAATCGCGACACACACATCGACACTCTTCAGCCCTATACATTTGAAGTTCATTGCAATCGCTCGCCTTTTGAATGCATTGGCAACTACATTCTTCGTGTTTATCCATTTTAAACACTTTCAAGCCTTTCAATCTAAATTTGCTATTTTCTGCAAGATACTGTAGACGAACGCCCTATTCGAGCGAAACCGAAATTAGAAAATTAATGCGACGATTTATAATTGAATACCGTTATGTCGACTGTTGTGCGCTTGGTTGCAACACATTCCAAGCGTCTGCTTGAACAGCAACCGGAACATCGCGGCAATTTCACGCACCATGGAAAGTAAATTTCGGACTCAGCTGCAAATGAAAAATGCATTTTGCAATGTGTTTACTATTAAATTTCAATTCCATGCCTAAAAAAATTTACGCTTTGCTTGTTTCGTGAGAAAAATTCACGAAAGTGCCGACTTCCAACAAAAATAATAGCAGCGAAATGGAAGCTCGTATTTTACTCACTCGCGGTTCGATTTCAAATAAGAAAACATTCATTTTTCATTGCTTTTTTAGCATGTCACAAAAAGCAAAAAACTGTTTTATCACTGTACTTACGTGCATTTGATTTGATTTCGACGGTTTTCAACTCTGGACTACAACCAGCGGGAGCGGTAATCTTTGGTACTGTTTTGATCGATACCGAAATGCACAAAAATGGAGCAATGAATAATCGCTTTTAGTGGCAAATGAAACAATAACTTACATTTCGGTAGCTTTTTTCCTGCAAAAATGAAACAAATTGAAAGCAATCAAACAAATCCGCAGTTTTCGAGCTTACTTTCGTCGATAAGGTCATCGCTTTCGCTTTGGTTGCTTTTGCCTTAAAAAGAGTTCGTGTGAAAAAGTTTTCGATCATTTTTCTCTCGCTTACATCTAAAGCAACATTCACAAAACTTTCTTCTTTTTCTATCGCTCCTCTCTTATTAAATTCATAAAATGCAAACAATATTTTTGTGTCAAATGCACATAATTTTCTTTGAGTTCTTAACGTTTAAAAAAGTCGTAAAAACCTAAGAAATTTACGATTTCTTCTTTTCGCATGCTCGACTTAAACATAAGTCAAAATTATTTTGTCTTTGTAAAAAATTTTTGTGTGTTTAATCAAGCGATCTTCTTGCTACTTCTCTGTTAGCACAATTTTGAATACATTGACTTGTTTATCCTTTAGAAAATGAATTTCAATTAATTTTTAAGTGTTAATGAGTTTCTTTTTTATTCAAATTGATTCGATTAAGCTAATCAACTAAATTTGAGCATTTTGCAAACATGAAATGCGAAAAACTTTAACTTACCATCAGTCAAATACTCTAAATGAAGTTCTGAATCTCTCTGGTCAACGAACGAATGAAGCAAATCCAAAAAACTTTTAATGCTTTTCAATTTGATTTTAAGCTTTTCTGGAATAACCTGAAATTCAAAAAGATCGCGTTGAACAGTTGTGATTTCGTAATGAGAATTTGAAAATTATCACAAAATAATATTCGAATGTGTCAATGAATTTGGAAGTGCAGCTAAGTGAATCGAGTTAAAAATAATCAAAATTTTAATTTGCATGAGCAAACAAGTAAATTCGCATGAAAAATCATCTTTTCGCCACGTGAAAGGAATTCAGAAGATTTACCTTGCGCATTTTTTTATGCAACTTGTGAATTTATTATGATTTTGAGTTAAAACTTTCTTTTAATTTCATGAAAAGTATTCTTATCTGAGGGAAAGATTTAGATGAATGAAATCAGCAAACCTTGAATTTGAATTAGAAAATCAATGAAAATGTTTCGCATGAAAGAAGTGCCCAAATATTTTTCAATACGTCGATAAGCTGCAAACTTCGCTCGAGACAAACGTCATCGAATGCGTTGAAGAAAATAAGTCGTAAGAATTTTAAATTTTAGTTTCTTTCATTGAAATTCAAAGTGTGTTTTGCTTAAAATGCTTATTCATTCTTTTCACTTTCACGCTTTCGACCGAGTTTTCGATTCTGAAATCGTATTTTTGGAGAAAAAAAAAATGTTTGACAATTCTTTACTATAAACACAAAACCTAATAAACGAGTGCAACAATAAACTGCGAAAGCTTTTTTCGTAATTTTCCTTCTTATAGCAGCAAGTCACGAGCTGAAAAAACTTATGATCGAGTCACGTTATTACTGAGCTTGTTGAGCTGTTTTTATTAGCATATTAAACTTATTTAATTAGCATTAAGTAAATTATATAAAACAAATAATGAGATGAAAAAAGCTAAAATAATAAAATTCGAGAGTTTCCATTAAAATGTTGATTAAATAAATTTTTAAAATTCATAATTTTTATTACTCTTCACTGAGCAAAATTTTCTTGGATTGAAATTTGAGATTACTTCTAGTTTTAGAAAAGTTTTCAAATTGTTAATAAAAATAAATGATCACAAGAAAAAATGTTTGAAAGCATTTCCGAAGTAAATGTGAAAATTATTATAATCAACGTTTTTCATAGAGATCGTAGTTTACAACGCAAAACGCTGCGAAATTGTGTTGTATTTGTGAAATTTGACTTTTTAGAAAGAAGTTAGGAAAGTAAAATTTGTTTATTTTTAATTAATTGCGTAATTCAATATAGCTTAAAGTTTCAAAACTCTTAATTTCCATTTCGTCTCTAAATGTCTAGCCGCACTTGTTTTTTTAAAGCGTTTTAATTTAAAATTCAAACGTCGATAAGCGTGGGATAGTTAAATTGATTTTTACGTACGAGTTTTTTTACGGCAAATCCGAAAATAACGGAAATGTACTACAGCGGAATACTTATGGAAAAATTTTACTTCTTTGAAATATAAAATGTCAAGTGAAAGTTAAAATGAAAAATATTTTTTAAAACAGACTTGCTTTGCTCTTTTGTTTCACTTTAATTTACACAATTGCTTTACTCATATTTAGTTCAAAATTTAAGAATATTTTCATTCAAATTTTGTGATTTGCCAGCTTCGATAAAAGTGAAGTGTGATAAGAGTTTGTTTCGAACCTCAAAAGAGATAAAAAGTGTTTGAAGAGCGTTTTGAAAGCAAAAAAAATGAATAAAAATGAGTATGAAATTTAAATTTTGAATTTGAATGAATACTTTGCAACAAAACCGCCCATACTTTTGCGTTCTAAGGCAGCGATCGTATTGACGACGTATCGATTCGGACGCTATACTTGCTTTCTTCACTCGATACATACACATCAACAAAAAAATCAAACTTTCCTTTTTATTCCCAGACATTGAAAATGTTTTATGCAGCGCACAATTTTACGCATACATACGTGGAAGTGAGCAATTAAAACAAAAGTCGCAGCGAGTGATTAACTAAGATTTTACCTTCGCTTTTGCACAAAAACACGCTAATTGCTCAAACTTTCACTGCACAAAAGCAACCGATTGCGCTCGAAATTATTGACGCCGAAAATCGTCGCTTTTAAAGCCGGTTATTCCCACTGTTGGTTTTTAGACAACTTCGATTCACTTTCTTTACTTTTCAGCCTTTTTGATTTATTGAAACGTTTCAACTTTTTTTTTGCTTTTGCAGTTTTGCAGTCAAAAATCTTGCAAAACTCTTCGATAAAACCTTAAGCAGATCGCTTTTTCTTCGATCACCTCAAGAGACGAGCACTATTTTCGCTATGTGTTTAAAAAATGTGTTCAATCAATTCTTTCCATGAAATGAGAAATAATTTTCAATTTTGAAAAATAAGCTTTCAACGTTGTAAAAAGCCAATTTGTCAATTTTCGCGGAATTCGCGAGCGGAGCACAGTGACACAAAAAATTGATTCGATTCGACGCTACTTCTTCTCGCAGCGTGTAATTTTAGCTCGAATATTCAATTTAAACAGTTCTAGAAAGTAATCAGAGTGTAGATTATTTCATAGGCGTACAGAATTTTTAAGACATCTTTGCAACTCTGATCTCAAATCGAACAAAAATGCAAAATGAAAAGAAATGAGCAGAAAAAAAATTTGAAGCGTCGATTCGAACTCACATTGAGTTTAATTACCTTTTTCTCGCTGAGTGCAGCATAATTTGCTCGCACATCGATTGATTTCGCAGTGCTAGAAGTTGATGTAATCTCGGGTTCAGCTGTTGCATCGACGTCGTTGTCCGATGGGAAAACGATCGCGTCCGACGACGAGTCGCCAATGTATCGATAGATGCGATCATTGTGGTGGTAAATGATTTCGGATTGTGTGTTTGAGGTAAGAAGTTGAGTGAGCAAAATAAATGTGAAAACAACATTAGAGCACATTTTTGCGAGAGCGTGTCGAAAGCGAGCGAAAATGAATGAATTCATGAAGAAAACGGTTCGTTTTCAGAGAGCATGAATATTGTTGCTTTCTTGCTTCACGCTGTTTGCGACCGGCGTTTTTACCGGCAAACAGTAGGTGACGAAAGTTAATGAAAAGGTTAAATAGCGCAGCTCAATTCAAACGATACTTTTACTGTTTTCAGCTACTGTGTAATTATTGTTTTGTTAGCTTCCATTCATTAAAAAAAACTTTTAAAGCGCGAATCGAGCGAGAAAGCGAACGACAAACAAAAAAACTTTTCTCTCCGCTTTGCTTCGCATTGAAAGCCGTTACATATTTGCAGTTATTTGCTTTTTTCGACTTTCAGCTAAAATGTAATATTACATCGAGCGAACACTGGACACATTAACCGCAACAATACGCGTCTACAGGGTGTGCGGTACTTTCTTTCTCATTCTCGAAAACTATTTGCAACTGTTCCTGTTGCTACGAAACGATTGTTTGCCAGTATTAATGATTTTATTTTATTTTATTTTTCGACGGCGAAACTCGTGCATTAAAAAAAGAGTAAGTTCAGACTTTTTTTTTCATAAATTAGTCGCGAAATGACACAAAGTAATAGTAGAGCACGAAGATGGAGTGCGGAGGCCAGCGATGCGGCAACAAAAAACTTTCTCCGACATCTGCCACACTGGCCAAAGGTCTCTTCGGCTCGTGTTTCAATTCCCACACAAAAGCTATTCTTTTCCCGATGAATTTGGTCGCTCGCCTCTCCACTCACAATGCTTTCACGCCGATTTTTAGGTAAAAGATTCGAATTCATTTTTATTTTTTCGACATTTTTTGTTTGTATATGGATAATGCGTTTTTTGAAAGCACAAAATCGATTATTTTATCACAAAATTAATATTTTTAGCAGAAATAGCAAATGCAATATGTTAATCGATGAACGATGTATTTGCGTTATCTTGGCACACAACTGCAACGAAACGAGGAGATAAATTTGTCAGAATTTTGACGCTGTTATTGAAATGTAAAACAAATTTACCTGCAAGTAGCGTGACTGAAAACAAGACCAGTGGAGCATTGCTGAGTTCGCAGACATTTGCATTTACATTCGGCTGGATCCCAATATTTGGCATTTGCCTGAGCAAAGCACTGTACTTGCTCTTCTGAGTTCTTACAGACACAATTACAATTTTGATAGGTGTGAATGGAAAGATTGCAATCGCTCTCTTTCACTTTACACTGGCAGCGACATTCTTCGTGCACTTCTACTTTGACCGTTTGAGACGATGATTCGGGAGCGGATCGTTTGATGCGAATACTCGTTCTTCGAACATCTCTCTCCGATTTTCTCGTTGGCACGCATTCCATTCTTTCGCTCACGCAACAGCCACCACATCTTTTCACTCGAACTATGTAATTATGATGAGAAAACAGACATAAGCATAAAGAATTTCTCGACAGCGGCTATTTTCTTTATTTTGCTTTAAACTAATGCGCTTAAGAGATGCAATTTTGCTTTTTAATTCTAAGAAAGAGAAAAGTTTCAGATACTTTCACTTTTCAACTTTCTCATTGAACTTGAAATCTCGATTGCTGAGAAGCACATAGTTTAAATGCATAAATCATAATTAAAATACGAGCTTTTAATCATTTTAGGAAAACAACGATGTAAATGAACTGTGAATGATGGCAGTTAATTGCTTTTGCGATCATCAATCAAAAGAAAAAATCTTACCGCATTTGGGAAACATGATCGACTCGCCGGAATTGCTGCCATCGAGTTGAACGGTTCTTAATTCAGGTTCGCACACTGCTTGATCCGCGAAATTCTTGTACTTGCGACTCGCGATCGGCTCATTGGTCATATCAACGCCCATTGTTCGTAAGAAATCAATCGCCTTACTTATGTTGCTTGCTCTGATCAGCAACCTTTCAATTTCTTCGTCATATGTCTAAAAATTGAGATCATGCGAAATTATTCAAGATTCACTCGAGGGGCGAGTGTTTATACTTACACGAGACGAAGTGGCAGGACGAGAAGTCGGAAATACAATTGGACTGCCACTACCTCTTGATCTTTGAGCAGATACTATGATCCGATTGTTGAGGTCGATACTGTTAATAATCAAAAGCAGAAAGAAGCAGAATAGCACACTCATTTTAAGAGGGTATAAATGGACACTCGCAATTACAAAAAAAAATGAAGAATTGAATTGCACGCTAATCACTGCGAGCAGAGTGGTTAAGAAAAGGCGACGCTTTACAATCTTTCAATGTCTTTTTTAAAGAGAGCTGCTCTCGAAACCAGTTTCAAATGAACGATTCAAACCGAATGAGATCTGTGCGAAGCTTATATAGATAATTAAAGGAAGACACTTGAATAAAGTTATGAAACGATTGCGTCAATAAGATCCGTCCCATTGAACATTTCCAAGTACTATTTACGTTCATCTTAAAACTTCTACTCACCTTCTTGTACTTTTCTTCGCATTTTTTTAATAATGAATTCCTTTGTGCAACACTTTCCCTGCGAATGACATTGACCTAAACTGTTTATGATGCAGGATCGACTTTATCAAATCATATCAATCGCATTAAATTTCAAGTTTCTGAAAGAATTTCAGTTTAGAGTCTTAAGATTTATCATAACCTCATTTCACCGTCAAATCCACTTTTCTTCATTTCAGTAATTATGATTTGACTTTGTGCCTTGTTGATTAGCTTAATTTTTATTTTTTCATTTTTATGAGTGAAAAAAATTGTTTTTCACATTTGAATTGTTTACGAAAAGTTATTTTGCGATTTTAATAAAATTATAAATTGACGCCATTTCTTCGAGATTTTCCACGTTGTGATGGGATGTTTCTTTTGAAAAGTTGTTTGCTTACATTACTTTAGAGAATGGTGAAGAATGGACAGAGGGATAAGTGAAGCTTATATTCTCCAAGCATGTTTGAATTGAATAAATTTTTTTCGTAAAAGAAAGAGTTTATCTAACAATAATACGCATGCAAGATACACTCTTTTATAGTAAATTTGTTCAATTGTTGCCCTTATTATCTAAACAGGCAAGATAAAAATAATTTTAATAAAAATTTATTTGCTATTACGAACCTCAACTTGTCAAGAAAATACAAATTAAAAACGTTTCTTTAAAAACATGATAATACTTCACATTTACGCAGAGATTTTTTAGAAGTTCTCTTTAGGATAAGATATGAACAATCTAAATCAACAGGAAGCAAAGAAAAACAACTTCTCTTCATCATTGAAATTTATTAAAACTCTAATTACACGAGTTTTTTTTAAGAAAGATATAAAATTTCATTTGAGAATGAAGAAAATTACCTTTAATTAAACATTGCACGCATCTCGTCAATTGTCTGCTAAAGATTCCGCATGTTACCTTCATTGCCGTAATTTTAAAGATCTTTTTTTCCAAAACCACTCTTTGTTACTTCTTTAAAGCTTCAAGGCGTCAAAGCGTTACCTGATTCAATGTGAAAACTACATTTTCAAGAGCATTTTTCACAGCGTATTATTTTAAACAACAAACATTAAATTGTTGACTCAAATGCTGATAATATCGCAAATTTTTAAGCAGTTTTTCATGTACGACCGTTTCAAAATAAAATGTTTCGATTATCGAAAAGTAAGCTCAACTGCAAAGCATCACCAATAATTGAGC